>LJIJ01004294.1:0-15329 GCA_001718145.1 Orchesella cincta
TGTTCAAACTCGTCGCATCGAGTATCACGAGGTGACCGGTTCGGGTCGACTCTGCTTTCACCAGAGTAAAGTAGAATTGACATTATAACACCATCATCCTCACCCTGTGTAAAGAACAACCGTGTCATTTCATATTCCTATAATATCCTGAAAACTTATAAATGTATTTCACTGGTGTTGGTAATTTTTTCATCTTTGAGTTAGCTGCGGGAACGAAAATCGGATCACTTTTAAATCAACAATCCTTTTTAAATTACTTAAGTTAAAATATTAAAGTACTTAAATTTTGAATTGTTTTACCTGCCCAGGATTTTCATCATCCACATCGGAACAAATAGCGTAAAAGTAGTTGTATGGCATTCCATTAAACTCAACATTCCGCAAGTTGACCATTGGCAGTTTTTAAAATGAATTGTTCTGGTCGTCCACAGAGCATTTTGGCATAATCAGGATTGTTTTGGCATTCTTTTTCACAAAAAACTTGGATTAAAATAACTATTACGGGCTAAATATGAATAGTTAAATAAAAAAACCTTAGCTCCAGTAAAGCTACGTACATAGAATCAATTGCCGAAGCGTCATCACAACAGCAAATATCTACCACAATAATATCATCCTCCCCATACTTCGTCTCAAACCCATTTATTGTGTGAAAGTAAAAGAAAGCAGGAACCCAAACACTCTAATTGCGACAACGAAGACGAAGAATGGTGTGTTTAATACCAGTAAGCAAATACGGTTAAATGTACTTTTTAGTACTTTTCACTTCCCATAAAATTGAAATAAAATGTACATGACTGACGCAAAATTTCAGACGAGTAGGATAATGATCAAGTTACTATAAAAAAGCTATGGCTGCATCTCACTCCCTAAATGAGAATTTACTTCTGGACAAACGTTGTTTGGAGAATGGACTAATTTTCGTTCAGGAATGTTCTGCGATGAGTATGAAACACGCGGGACAATATACGTTACCGGCAATGTTGCGTGTCGTTAAATTATATTGGGTAAGACTAATAATTAATATGTACTGGAGGTGTTTTACAAGTATCTTTTGAGTTGAAGTAATTTCTTTGGAATTTAGTTTGCATAACCAATAAAAGTGAAAGGAGTATACTTCCGACTTCCACTACCTTTTGACCTTTCTTTACAGAATTGTGAAACCGTTTCTTCCAAAGAAACTGAAAGAAAGGTCAAATTAAGGTAGACATGATTGCATAGATGAATTTTAATTTTAAATGTGAATTTTTTAAATGCAAACTATTTTGGAATTTAGTTATTTTTAACCCCACCAAGTCGGAAGTTTGACAACCTAACTGCTCATTTAAGCCCTACTATACTTCCAAAGATTCTTGGCGGTGACCTAGAACTTGAGGAAGCAGTTGATCCTAAATTCCTTGATATGTAGTTAAAATCAAAGTATTAAATATAAATAGAGTATTAATGTGTCATTTAACATTGTGGATGTCCTTTCATTTTATTAGAGAGGACACATTTGTGAGGCCAGATTTACTACCTTTTTTTGTTACTCGAATGAAATAATAATGCTGATATCCATCCTAATGGTGAGAAACTTGGAGTGCTGGATAGTAACCTGTTCTTATTCAATGTATTATATTCCAAAGGGGTCGTTTATGTGATTATATTATGGATTTATCATTTTTGATCAATATTACCAAGCTAATAAAGTGACAGCCCAATGTCAAATCTGCAAACAACAAAGAGGGTAAATGCATGAGAAATAGGAATAGAAACCATGTAGCTACGTAGATTGGCGAAATTATTCGATATCGCATATTTACACGGACATGTGCACTCCAATTGCATCAGGTGATGCTAAAAATGATAAGAAAATAGTTGATGAGTTTACAAAAGGGTTTTAACTATTTAAAGTTCTTGAATATTGTCACCTCTTGTTCCACTAAATACTACGCAGTCTATTATTCTCCGTTTGTCTGTGGTTATATTTTCATTAAAATAAATATACGTATCATTTTTACCATTTCACACAATATCGTAAAACAGTATGAATATACGTTTATCATGAAGTGTTTAGTTGTTCATTCCATGTCCATGTGAAATGTAATAAATTACATTGGACAGTTTCCGTTTTATTGCGCATTTATTTTTGAGCTACAGCATTTTAAACTTTTTTACCAACCTATTCGTTTTTTACAAATTTCACCTGGTTTTTATTTTTACTGAGCGACGTGATATCTGACCGTTTCTTGCCCACCTGCAGTAAGCAAAGAAAGTGTTTGTAGTCCAAGCTCACATTCGTTGGTTACAGTTCTTAGAAAATGTGAGGTAAGTGTTTATCGGGGGTGGCCGTGCATGGTTTTTGTGGGGTTGTTAAAGAGAAGATGTTGGCAATCGCGGGATCTGATAGGGATATGGCGGTGCGTATTTGAAGAATTAGCTGGGAAGCATGCGATATATGGTTCAGTTGGTACACGAGTACGGTGGGGCAGACTGGTAGGGGCTGGGTAGTGAGTGGGGTGGTATTAGGACTAATGATATGATAGAGGAAGCAGCGTCCAATAAAGAATGTCGAACAATCAAAAACATCTCGTAACTTAATACAATATATCACTAACTCCTAAGACCAACAGACAACGAACGCTGAACAATAGTATGATGTAAATAATAATAACAATTAGCAATAATTATTAAAAGACAACGAAAAATTAAACAAATCATTGAATAAAATTAAATATTAAAATTAATTATTCTTTTAAATAAATATAATATAGACTTTCTTGTCATAAACATTTACTTCCACTAGTACACAGTTTTTTTCAATAAGTTTTGCTTTAATAAACAGTGAAAATCACAACATATTAGGGATTAAGCATCAACAAACACGTTTATATTATTTTGAGCATACATGTCAGACAATGACGCCACCACCAATCCTAACTAACACATAAAATTATAATTTATATTAAAATTCTATTCTTAAAACGTATTAAAACGACAAGCAATTTTTAAACAAGAATGTTCAGAGCCGAATGAATATTTTCGATGTTAGCTCTTTCATTATCAAAAACTGTAGAATCAAATCATCAAGGATGTGGCTAAATATAACGTCCGAAGGGGTCGAAAAAGTACAAAATGACAGAATGAGGCAGGGAGAATAGTCCCGCGAATACCGGCGGGGTGGGGGGGGGTCGGCAAATAAATATTTATTTTAGGAGAATAATTTTCGCGCATAGGATCGCAACTCAAAATAACAAAATAAAATACTTATATATTAAATAAAATCCACAAAATAACAAAAATACAATGCGAAACACGAAAAATCTAATATCGTAGTTCATATTTAAAGTTGTTATTGTTAAATTTAAAATTGATCAAATTTATAAAAGACACGATTAAAAACAGTGGCAATTAAAGCATTAAAAAACAAGGTTCAAATAGGACAACTAAAAAATCGAAAAACGAAACAATAACAAACGGAGTTGGAAGCATAAACGGTAAATATCAAAACATTGACCAAATTTATTTGAGTGGAATCAAAGATCCGCGAAAAAGGGATGAAATAATATTTAATTATATCTGAAAGCAACTGATCCCCGAAATTTTAAAAATTAAAAAAGGAAGGATTTTCCTTGCGAGTATTCACAGCAAGTGAAGTTCACGTCCCCAAATAGCAGTGTAACTAAAAGAACTTATGAAGGACCTAATGATTGCCTAACAAGTAATTTTCCTCAAGAATGACAGATCGAGATCCTAAGTGTACCCTATGCCTACTCTACTGCACTTTTCGACATTGACCTAGTAAATATTACACTACTTCTTTTAAATTCTGCAAAATGTATTCTTCCTATTCTTAAATACAAAATACCGTGACCCAACTTGCTCTAATAAATACCCAGTATTCTTAAATAAATCAAGGCCTGCTCCAAAATAAATAAATGAAAATAACTAAATAAAAAAAGCATTTTAAACTTATTTTAAATAAATACATTTAAAATACTTTTATTTTGCCCATCCTTGCAAATCATGTTTGATTTAAAAGTTCGGTTTGGCCATTTGTTATTATTAATGCTTAGACAATTGCAGAAGACAATTGAGAGCTCGAGGAATAGGGATAATGTGGTGTGAGTAATTTTTTTTTTTCGTCTAATGTATTTAATCTACGAAAAATTGTTTATTTAGCACTACCGTTCACACCACATTACTATCCTCGAGCTCTCAATTGCAACATTGGCTATTTAGCACGTGCAAAATTTTGATAAAACACAAAATTGGGACGAGAAAGAAGCTCAAGAAAAGGCTTCATCATGGACTGAACTTCCAACCATAAACACGAAATGACTTAAGGAAAGCCTATTAGACTGTTCTTGCCCCTAGTTTTTTTTACAAATACCAAGATGATGTTATGTATTTTGACGTATTACGTGGTATGTATCTATGTCCCATCCGTCACATCGGAGCTTCAGGAGACGGTGATTTGTTGCCAAAGTCAATTCATATGATTAATTTTTGATCAAGCGAAATTCGGGTTTCTTAGGTTTGGATCAAGTCGGCAACATCGAATGCCACTAGTGCATTTTCAGCAACGAATCTGTTTGGAATTTTATTCGAAAACATACACAAATACTCTATAGTTTCGCAAACTTCTGGCGTCTCAGCTTAAGTTTGCCCCCACTCGTCGTAACTTTTTTTCCTTATACAAGGCACTACGTCACACCGTTTTTGGATCATAAGGCCAGTATGAAGCCAGTGGTTACCGGGCGGTGCACTCCTACCAAATTATATTAAAGGTGAACCCACGATTTGACTTGAGTGTCGTGTTCTCTTGGGCACGCGATTATGGCTAATATAGTTTGATGAGTACTTTGTAATATAATTGCAAAAAACAGTTTCTAAATGACAAAATTGTTATATTTTGGTGTAATTACAATGAAAAAAACGAGATATTTACTCCCATTTTTTAAGTTTTCTGTATATTAAACCAAAATTATTACAATATTTTGTCATTAGAAACTGTTATTTTGCAAGTTATATTTACAAAGTTACTCAATGCAAACTATATTGTTAGTCTACCGTTTAACGTCGGTGGCAGGCAAATTGAAAAATTTTAACGACACTGTGCGATAGTTCAAAAGCTGGTCACTTTTAATATTTAATTGTAAGGAGTTCACGCCCGTAACCAACTTGGTTCCAACGGCCTTATGATGTCCAAAACGTTTGTGACGAGTCGCTGTATTAAGGAAAAAATTACGACGAGTGCAAACTAACTGAGGACGCCAGAATGTTTGGAACATATAGGTATTTGGAAGTTTTCGAATTAAAATTCCAAACTATTTTCGTGTGCTGAAAGATTTTTGTTGATTTTTTTTGCTAGTGGCATTTTCGATGTTGCGCGACTGAATCCAAAACTAAGAAACCCGAATTTCGTTTGAACAAAATTATCAATATTGAAATAGACCTTGTTGGCCAACAATCACGTCTCCTGAAGCTCCGTGCGTCATCCCATAAAATCTAGGCTTGACCACCTTACTAACATATTTAGATTGAACATTATAAAATACCTATTCATAATTCTTAGAGAAGTTATAGTCCAAGCTCCATTGACATTGGATGCAAACTCAACACTGCACTGATATTTCAGTCATACATTAACTCAAAACTGTTACCTTCTACTTCACCGAAAAAGTTGTACCATGTATTTTACTCTATGAATTTACTTGCTGTTATTGATTTCAAATGTAAAAGTCACTGCCGAAAATTAATTTAGCATTGTGTACACAGCTTTGGGGTTCTTATTGAAACTGGGAGTTAGTCTATGAGAATAAATGCAAAGTCCAATGTTAAATTTGTTAATGAACAAGCCGTATAACTATTTTGCAAAATTTTGATGGTACCTAAAACTAACAAAAATTTAAAAATATAATATACCATTACACAATGTCGTAATTTGACTCACGTTCTGCCACAGGCTTACAAAGAAATGACTTCGCAAATCTTTCCAGCTTAACCGAAAACAACTGTTAATCTAAACTTGTGAGGAATCCGATGCAGCCCACAGAAAAGCAGAAATGTTGTCATTTTGTAGCAGGGTTAGGGAAATGTGACTGCAACTTGAATTTATGAGTGTTTTTTGCTAAATGCTTTACTGTGAGATTTCTGCCATGAGGTACCTGCTACCAGCAACTTTACAAATACTCTGGACAAATTTAGCTACAGAATGGCTTTTTTAAATATGCGGCACCATAAACAGCAGTTCTGTAGCTAAAAATTGTCTAGAGTATCTCGTAAGATTGCTGGTAGCCGTGCAACCTCGTCGCAAAATCTCAGCAGAAAACTATTTAAGGCAAAAAAACACCCTATAAATTCAAGATGCTCACAACATTAACCATAATCGTACCACAAAATCACAACCTTCCTCAGAAATTCTGATGGTTGCAACGTCTTCCTTGCAATATTTTGGATTAGAAAAGGTTTTTTGAAGTTAATTTGGAAAGATTCGCAAAGTCTCTTCATGTAAACCCGTGAATGAAAATGAGTCAAATTTGAACATGTTGCAGTGTTTAAATACTTCTTTTATTTTTATCTACACTAATGGCGACACCCCGATTTACCTACCAATAAGATATATGTTTTCGAATGTTTGAATTTTTCTGAAAGTCGTTAAAATGTTTTTTTAACTCAATTTGTTAAACTTACCTGATTATCATTATTTTACTATAAACACTGTGAGAATTTCTTTAATTGACACGTTCGTGGTAAAAACATTGATTGTCAAGAAATTTTTGTAATTTCAAAAGTGTATTTGATCCTGCGCTACAGCCTGTTATAATATGCAAATGGGTAGAAGGTGTCTAGCGTATATATATATCCAATCCAATTCACGCATTCATATTCCAAGTTGGAATATGATGTATGCGGTACACACGACGAAAATGAAGATTTTTCTTTGCAGTTGGAAAAGAGACAGTTACCAAGCTGGAGACTCTAGCGATTAAGTCTGAGTTTTTTTTGGAAAACCTCTACAAAAAGTGTTTGGAGCTGCTGAATAGTGTTATATTTTGAAAACTTCAATCTTTCTAAATTTGACTTATACATGGTATCCATCTGATTAAGAGACTGTTTGGCTTTAAAAGACGTTTTAATTTTGGCGTGTTAGTTAACGTATGAGAAATTTGTGTTTTTTTTGTGAAAATGGGGAATCCGGACGTGGAACAGGATACAGAAACTGGGTTGATGGAGATGCGAGCTTACTTCAAAGGTAAATTATACCCTGTCAATTGTTGAAGTGATACGACGACACCTTCTAACAGGCTCATTGTTATAATTCTCTCAGAGTTTCTGAACGACGGTAATTGTAGCCAAGCCGTTCTGGAGTTTTTAAAATAGGCGATTCAAAACGAGGCGTTACTATCGCGATATTTAAAAGGAAGAAAATTTAGATCACAATATGCATGGGATACAGTGCGTAAATTATTTAAACAACTAATTCAAAATTGTCTAATTACAAGTTCTAAACTTACGAAAGAGTGCTTTAACACCTACTGCTATTGATGATAATTTATTGTCATAACAATTATTTTACCAGCTTCGACGTTACGCAGAAGTCCAATTTGAGTCATACCCTGAAATGTTTATCAACCCGATTTCTAAAAGTGCTCTCCACATGCGGGAAAACTATGCATTTGGCATTTAAAGTAGGTAGCTGTATCTACTCTGTATCACATCAATTAGAGCTAAAGTTACTTTGAGCTCAACAAGAAACAGCTAGTTAGGTTAGGTACACCGAACTACAGATAAGTTTCCATATTAACGAAAGACACACTTTGTTGCAAAGTGCAATGTTTGGGATCGTAGGAACTCGAAAAGTTTGAGTCGGGAAAATACGTATCAGTGCAGAATATTGGGGAGACTGGTTTGGTATGCAGTTTGAATTTTCAAATTTTAAGAGTAAAGAACTTTTCTTATTGAGAAATTTTCATGTTTTTGTCACTTTGCGATGTTTAATTTCTTATATCAAAATATGAATGAAGCAGAATTAGATAAGATTGGCAGTTCCAGTTGTTCGAATTTGACTTTTATGATTTTCTCCTTTTGTTATTAAAGTTCAAGCAATTGACAAATCGATTGCAATTCAGGAATTATATTAAATCGTCTCTTTATAAAAGTGGTTTAACGGAATGGTGTTTCGGGGACACAATAAAACATAACTCCTGGATCTTTTAACTTTGACAGATTAAAAGTGTGAATAAATGTTATTTAAGAGTATTATACATGAGAAATTGGAGGGAAATTTCATTCTTCGTGATATGATCTTCCGTATTAAGGAGGGTCTAAATAGTCATGGGTGAAATAGTTCGTGAAGTAATCAAACACAAAGAAAAGTTAAACAATATGTATTTTAGCTTGCTAGCTACAATTTTACTTAGAAAATTTATTTTATATGGGTTCTCCATTTTAAGTTGGTTTAAAATTAAAGTTATATTGAATAAGGTGTTAGTACAAAAATGTTACTATTATTTTAAATACATGTTTGACACCGTCGTTTTAAAAATATCTACCGCTATAATAATTTTAATTATTTAGAGATCGAAGTGTTGAATTGCGATAGCCTTGATACATCAAGTAAGGGTTTTGTTTCTCTCAAGCTACTGTTTATTTCAAACATTTCCTCTCATTAACTATTTATCTTTAGTAAGCGGTCGATTGTTGTATGTTAACATTTGAAAACTAATTTTTAGCAATAGTAAATAGATATAGTATATGGTCAAAATATTAATTGAAATATATAAATACATTCGTATATCTTCCTCTACAGGTTAGGAATTTTGGAGTAAAGTTGGCACTCGGGTACAAATTGAGAAAGATTACGTTGAGGTTGGGTGGAGCAAAGCAATTTCAAAAACAATTAAGTAATGGCTTATTTAGATTCCGTTCAAAGAATCAAGTGTTATTAAAATAACTAATATTAATAATTAGATTTGCAATAGGTAAGGAATAATGGATAGTAAAGTAAGATGTAATTGCATTACCTTTGTCTTCGCGTTTGTAACATATTGGAAGCTGTTCGTCTTATTTTCAGAATATTAGAGCATTGTAGACATCGGTGGTGCGAGTTTCGACAAATAAATTTTCAATCCCACTAAAATTAAATTGATTAAAATCCTTCCATTTTATGCAACAACGTTTCCAACTTTCCAGTAAAAATTGTATAAATTTGTATATAAATAATTTTTTTAATTTATTATTAATTTCGTGAATCTTACATGTTGACTGATTGCTTGAATCTCGTATATTAATCGCATTTCTTATTTGGTGTTTTGCATTGGATAAAAATTTTGCCTTAAATGACCTACTTAGAACTGTAATTTTTACGACTGCTTGTAATTCTTAATTGGGTGTTGATTTGATACCAAAGTGTGTGATAGTTTTTGCGATTTAAAGCTTGTATTAAAATTTCTGTTATTGTCAGTAACCTTTTTAAAATTCCCATGGCTAATTTAAATTAGTATTACAAATATTATTTTGTCTCATACTGACCTATTTTTGACGTTTTTACCAACATAAATAAAATCTAGTGAATGGGTAGTCCTCATCTCGGTTCATCATGTGGAAACCAGAGGTCTTGAAGGTTTAAAATGCAGTTAGTAATAGATTCTTGACATTTTAAAAATATGTTTAGTGTTTCAGTGTTACAACTAGACTCTAAGCTGATGAAAATGTAAATCCATACTGAAGTAAACTTCGTTCTCATTTCTTTTTAAGTGAACCGATCTGCAACTTAACATTCAAATAATATTGTTATTAGTGTTAGGATACATAGCACGTTAAAAAGTTTACACTTGATTGGGTAGGCAAACCGCCAAATACAAAATAAAAATGCAAGCATAAATTTAAATTGTTAGTAGATTTCATCTTCGACCAGTTGCACGTTGAATTTGAAAAGAGTACATACGCAGTAAATGCTAATCTGACGTCGCAACAGAAAAAATATTTTTGTAACAAAAGGTGTTAAGGGTTAAATTTTGTTGGAAGTTATGCAGAATAACTTAATTAAATTTTTTCACCGTGGCAGGTTTGAGTTTCGTCATAAAGTTACGGAGTAATTAATTTAAAAAATTATTAACCAATTACGCCTCCGTCAATTACGGGCCTGGGCGAAATGAAATTATAAAACGCCTCTAATTAAGGACCCTAGGCCGTTAATTAGGAGCCCGAACACTGACTAACCGGGCCAAATGTTTTTCTGTTATTTTTCTTTGTTTGGATTGGACAGCTAATTGTATTTATTTGCTGCAAAACTGCTGTAATCAATTTTGTTTTATATGCCTTTGTTTAAAAATTAATTAATTTGTATTTCCATGTGCTCTCAACGTAGGCGTTCTCTATGTCCGAGAGTTGGGGTTTTACTGCCCCAACAAGCTTCATCTAATATAAAAATACGAGCTTTCTACCAGCAAATCACAAATTTTACGTCTGCTTCTTTCTCAGACGGCAATTTAAATGGCAGCATTATCTATTTATTATAGCTTCATCAGCTTTAGATCCTTCCGGACAAGCAAACATGTTTCTGTTAAAAAACTCCAGAAGATTTTAATATTTCTACAACGCATTACCGGCTATATTTTGATTCATTATAATTGTTTGGTTTAATAAGCTCAAATCTCCGTTCCTCACAAATGATCTAGAAACGCTTCTGGATATTTGCTAACGCGGAGTACAGCATTTTGTTTCAGCTACACGATTGACATTACGATTCGTTTTATGTAAAATCGGTGGATATGATGTTGAAAATTTTGTATTTGATGATTGATTGATTGACTGCGTATTTCCACGTTTTGAGAGATATTCGAACAATGTGTTCAAAATCCTCTACTTTCGTGTAATTAAACTTCTCAACTCAGTCAATCCGTCACATGCAATTTTTATCTGGTTCAATCTATTTTCCCATCATAACTTAAACTTTATCCTGGTAATCTAATCTGCCACCTTATTCGCATTACCAAATTTCATGCAACTTATTGTTTTAAATGATGTGTTAGTGTTTTTGATAATGGTTTTTAATGTATCCTATATTTTACCAGACATTTATTCTACTCACAGTCTTTGATATACCAAAAAGAGCCATGTGGTAGCCATGCGATGCTTTCAGCAAAGTCCAAAATAAAGGTCTCTCAATTTACCGGATACCTGAAGTGTTTAATGATTTCCAGCTTTGATGATGACCAAGCTTTTCAATATTTTCTGCATTTAAGATTTCTTTGAAACCACAACGCGTGGAAGATAATGAGGAAAAACTTCCCTTCAAATAATAACATTACTTTAATAATCAATAGAATATGCCGCGAAATCGCACCCACGACCAACGCGGTCCGTTACACCGGTGCAAATTTTTATTTCTTGGGCAAGAAAGCACAACAATTTCGAAGAGATAGCGAGCGTCTTATTAAACGAACGTTTATGGTGTAAGGTGTACCTGCGAGAGGATTTACAATAAAGTCATTGTATCGCTTCTTAATAAAAAAAATAATCAAATTTTACAATAATGTTAAAATAATTCAAATGCGATCTGCAAATAATTACACAGATTATTTTATAGCTAGTGAGTTAGCTCAAAAGGGCCGTTCCAAAATTAACCTCAAGGAATAAGGCAGATCATTGTAGGATAAATATACAAAGAGAAAGGAATGGGTTTAAATCATGGGGAAAGGATTGTGCGTTGGCAGATATGTATTTGAATTCGTTGAACATCACAATTACAAAACCTTCAAGAATTTGTTAGGTCCTTTCCTAGAATTGTTGAACAACTCATTTATGTGCCTTTTATAGACTTTCAAAATTCCTATGAAGCAGAGAAAAGAATTCGCATAGGTGAAGAATAGCCTTTTGTCATAAACAAACAAATGTTTCACAGGCAATTCTTTTCTTTTTATGTTTTTAAGAAGCAAAGAAATCCCATTAAGCAGCGTTAGATACAATTTTATTTAACATTAAATGAATATTAGATCTACGGCACATTACATACCTAAGGGCATCTAAAAATAAGTATTTGATTATTACATTCCTAAATGCAGGTTATTGATACTGTCAACTCAAACGAGAATGTCTTAACAGATGAATATTTCCTAATTGATCCTCAAATCAAACTGCAGATCATATCCGATCCAAAAATAGTCATTCACTTGTATTTTACGTTCTTCTCTATCGTTGACGTTGAGCTCGGGACGATCATGATGAATGAATTTGCGAGCGAGAAATTCCAAAGCAAAAGCTATCCGAACGAACAACAATTAAAGTTCACTCTCTCCGAGTTGGTTGTTCTTAGCATAAATTTACATCAATTGGTAACTTATTAAAACTATCGTATTATTAATTTATTATCATAAAAATGCGAATAGTCTTTTATTCATAACAGTATTCTAGAAGGCTCATAGTAAAAGCGTCATCATTTTCAAGGACGCCTACGACTTCCCAGAAATCTTTCCAGAATGAAGAGCAAATTGATCTCCGCTTTGCTTCATGAAAACGTAATGTTCCGTTTCATAAACTTAAGTACCTTCTACCAAGTATGATTCACTTTATTTCATTCCTGTGCATCAAATCAACTTTCTCCATTTCTTTTCAGTTATTCATTAGTACTACTTCGTGTCTCAGAATATCCTCCACCATATTATTACACGACTCCTCCATCTTTTTAGGTTGGTACTTTTGTTGGATGGTGAATTCGAATAACGCTTTAAGTAGTTATGATGAAAACATTGTTCATCAGGACTACTTCCAACAACCTTTCCCTACGAATACGACTGTAAATGATATTCTATGTTGCGTTCAGGTTCAATACCAAGACGATTCCAGTTTTGTAATCAATTGATTCTGAATCCACCATAAACACGCATTAGAAATAATAAATGTGCCTTGAAAATGCTTTGAAAGGGACTTCTCATGAATAAGGCTTTCTTAACTAGTTTCAAAATGCAAGCAAAAAGGGTTTGTGTACATAAAATGAAGTAATGTTTGGTTCTGGGATGATTTGCATGATTGTATCTCTTAAATTTGAACTTTTATTATAGTTTATATATTATAGCTTAAGTGGTATGAGTTAAAAATCAAATTTTGGTGGCCAAAATTCTTGCCGCGATGATAGGTACATTCTAAGGAAAAATTTGATTTTTTAACTGATATCAATTGAGCACGGTGGTTTTTTAAAGTTATTACATTTAAAAATCAAAATCTTAAAAACAGCACGATAGAATTCAAATTAGCACGGTGAAAAAGTCTTCAAAGTCATGTAGATTAAGTGTATGGTTTTTAATTAGACGTCCAGTCAAATCTCTGGTTGTCCCAGAATTTTAAGTTTTAATTGGCAATCGGAGTGCAAATTTTGCACTCAGGAATGCAAATTTGCACTCTAAAAATCATTTTGGACTTAAAAAAAGGGCGTGGAGTGCTTATTTGCACTCCGGGGGTGCTAATTTACATTCTTGGGGTGTAAATTTGCACTCCATCGAGGAGTGCTATTTTGCAACTCCATTAGTGCAAATTTGCAAGCTGATGAGTCGACTGAATTCGGCAATAATCGATCTAGCACAATAAGGTATTTATATTCTTATGAAGGATTACGAAATGGCATCACAATTTACACGCACCATCATCATCAGAACAAAGTAAATGTCTCATTAATGGGTCCCAAAAATGATTCGGGATACTCATCAAAACGAACTTCAGCTTTGCGTTTTAGCTATGTACATTAATCACATCAATTGAATTCATTTCAATAATGACTTCACATGTTTTTTCAGATAGAACTACGTTTTCCCACGCATGCTTCACCCGATGTTTTCTTCCTTTCAAGTAGTAAATAATCGTCGTCAATGTCAATAACTGATGAAATGTACTCCTGTACTTTTTCGCTGCCTTCACTGCTATTCAAAAACCCTTAAACCCTTAAATGAAATGATCATTCAGAAATTTTTTACTTGTAGTTGATGTTTGGAAATTAAACATTTACCTTTGATTAAGCACTTCATTTCCAACAACCGTTCAACCTTCTTTGTGATAACTTCGTCCATTCTCTGTAAATTCCAGAATAATTCACAAACTCCAAAGAATGAAGAACAAATTAATCAGGACTGGGGTCCGTCAGAATGATAGTGAAGTCGGTTTACGTTTGGAAAATTCTTTTAAATGCTATATATAACTCCAGGTGCATGTGTTGTAATTGTTCATAAAAAATACACATCGATGCCCAGTAAAATAGAATATTTGCAGTTCAAATTCGGATGGGGAAATGAATATGCATAATCGAGAAATCAATCTTTGGTTTGGCCTCGTAGAAAATGAGCAAGAAAAAGCACTATATAATAAACAACAGATACATATTGCATCAATCATGTTAGTTAGAGATTGAATTGAAATCAGAAATTAAAAATCAAGTATCTGAACACTGAAAAGCAGTTGCTTGTGCAAATTTCCGAATTGTTTGTGAGAAAATAACAAAACAATAGTTTACACAACATGACTGCAAACACGTTGAATCTTGGTTTATTCCAATTTATTTGAGAAATGTCTATTTCTACCGCTTTGTAAAATTTGACTTTTATAAAAAAAACAGCCTTGTCATCATGACCTCTTCCTTGGAATTCGGGTAGAAGGTCTGAAAACAGAATTTCACAGTTTACAATCATTTTCATGTTCCGGTTAACATCTTCTGGGAGTTATCATCAAATTGAAGTAGATAATGCAGGAGATCTAATTTTTATTCCATGGAATTTTGCTTTAGATTCAACCAAAATTATTATTTCTTTTCGTAAGCGTCTTCCAGAAGAACTTTCATCTTCTTGAAAAAGTTTACTTGCGAAATTTGTAGTTGTTATTCATCATTTATACGATTCACATTACACACACATTTTGTATCATATGCCACTTATTTAACAACTATATCATGCATTCTACCGTCCCAGACCCGCCACGTGTTTAAAAATTGGTTATCCTATATCTTTTAATTGATATTGGGCGTTGCAAAGCGAATAATTTGGGGAAAGTACGGGTCATACCATTTGTCGTTGAGCGAATATGGTTGTATTTGCGACTTTATATTCCCAAGCTCGAGTAATATTCTCTTTCGCGAAGACCTTCCACTAAATTTAGGAAAGATGGTTGGAAAAAATTATTCACGTAGCATCTCAAAATTCCTTTCACTTCACAGTGATTTAGGAGCGTCAACTTTTTCTCGAAATAGAAATTCGGCCTATGCGAGTATGCAATTTTCGAAGGCTCATTTTTTCAATGAAAGATATGGTATCTGTGGTAGAAAGGGTGTAAAGAATTTCGTAAACTAACATTTCATTGACTAC
>LJIJ01004295.1:0-15327 GCA_001718145.1 Orchesella cincta
AAAAAAGCAAATTATCCTGAAATTTGAATATTTTGATGACTGGGAAAACGGCACTGAGAATAAAGGGCTGGGGGATTAACGGACGGCACGGCTGAAAAGTTTGACCCACACGCAGGTAGAAAAACCGCACAGCTAACGGGAGTTGCAGAAGCATGACCCAAAAAGAAAGCCATGGCAAAAGTAAGTCTGGAACTAGCTACTCCAGCAGCACAAACCGTAACCAGATCGATGACTAAAACGATGAAGAATAGGATGAACAAACAAATTGATCCACAACCAATTCCTGTGAAGGATTTAATGAAAAAAAAAACTGGGCTAAAATTGACCAGTCTTACCGCATCATTGGGAGATAAAGTAATGAAAATCTTAAAATTTTCAAACAACAGCAAAAAAACGGAGGAGGAAATTCCTCATTCTATAGGACATGTAAGACATGTCAGGAGTATAAAGCTCCAAACTTTTAACCTTTTGGTTTAATGAAGTTGGTTGAAAGACCAACGTATGTATTAGAAATAATACAGATAGATGTTGCGGCTCATTATGATGAAATGGAGCGCAAGAATCAGCTCAAACCGTTTGTTGAAGGAGCAAACGGAGGAGATGAAGAGGAGGAGTCGAGTGACGAATATGCATGATGCATGTTGAGCTAATGTGTTGTCCAGAATTGCTGGGTTTGCGCTTTAGCTTACAGGCTCAGATTGCTGAGTTAAAATTTGGTGACGGGATGTAAATAATAATGGCTCGGAAAAGTCGAGTATTGTATATATTATATAATTTTTGCAGGCAAAATGAATGCAAAAGAGAGGAGATCCAAAGAATTTTTTAAGAAGAGAGCTCTTGGAAGACGAGAGTTTGGAACGGCCAAAAGGCCATTCGAGAATCCGGACTACGAAGTTTTTCGTAGAGAGAGAGAACTGCGGATTGCTGACCCTTTTGAAGCCCCGGATATTCATCCAAAGTTTTCGGACATCCAAACATGGTACTTGCCATTGGAAATGAGTAACCCTCCAGAAAGGTTCTACACGCAGGAGGATATCCAGAACCAAACGATTGGAGAAATCATTTGGATAAATGACAAAGACAAGTTTGACGTAATGTTACATGCGCTGAATGCAGCTGCCTACATTACACACGACTTGGAGTTAGCAGACAAGAGATGCTATGAGGGAAATTACACATCGTTATTACAATTTTCAACTGGAAGGGATCACTTTGTGGTTGACGTATTTCCACTTTGGGCGGAAATTTACCGTCTAAAAGAGATTATGGAAGACGGAGATAAGCTGAAAGTCATGCACGGATGCAGAAATGATTTGCATGCGTGGCAGCGATTGTGGAATATTTTTCCTATTAATGTGGTGGACACCCAAGTCTTTTATGAAGTCATTAAAGGCAAACATCAAGTAGCTTTAGATGAGTTCGTGAGCGAGATGATCCCAGGCTCCAGCATGACGAAGCAGTACCAAGTAGCTGACTTTTGTGTCAGATGGAATGGCAAACTACCCACAAAGCTAATGGATTATGCAGTTAACGATGTAAAACTATTGTGGTTTGCTTGGGAGAATTTTAAGTTCCTTGTTCAAGATTGTAGCGACGAGGGGATCTTCCAAATCCAAATCAAATCAAAAGAAATAATGCAGAGCACATACAAGATGTTGCGTAAATCTGCTTATACTTTGATGCACGAGAATCTTATTGAGACGGAGAATGCTGATCTGTACAATCAGATTTATCAGTGGCGAGATGAGATTGCGCGTCGAAATGACGTTTTTCCAGCTATGGTTATGCGGGATAACCTAATGAGCGCAATCGCAGCAACTTTACAAATCACTGATGGCGAGCAAAGTCCATATTTTTATGTCACTCAAAGCGACATTGAAAATTACACCAACTTGTGTTGAAATTTGCGAAAGAACATGACATTGTTCAATTCACAAAGAAACCAAAACAAAGGCGCAGAATGCTGCAGCTAATGTTTCGAACAGAGTTGTTGAGGTTGGTGATTGGATGGAGTATGTGCCAAACGAGAAAAATTCTGACTCATTCGTGGAGGAGCATGAAGCATCAGTACAATTACTGGAAACAATTGACGATTTGCTGGCTAAGGAACAACCACTGGCGAGAGCAAACAATGAGGACAGCTGGGACCTTGAGACATCAATGGACATCAGCGAGAACCAAAAACAACAAGAGGAAATAGCAACAGATCTGGAATTTACAATTTATAATAATGTGAATATGCAAATGTCCAATGAAAATGTTATTGATCATGGTAGTGGTGAAGATGTTCTTGTTATTGATGCAGGAGGAAATGATTTGTTAGAAATTTTGATCAAAAAAGATTCAGATAGTGCAGAGTTGAGAAAGATCAAGTATTACCAATTTTGGAAAAGACAGAAGAACCTGCGGTTCTTTCTGATAAAGAGATTTATCGTTTAGCTTTCAAAGGGAAATGCATGAAGTGCTATTTGAGTGATCATATCGGTAGGAATTGTCCATACAAACGAGCGGAGGATAGATCCCCACAAATTAATAGAGAAATTAGACAGAGAAAGTTAGCTTTGTATGAAGAATTTCCGGTAGTGAAAGCGATGGATGCTAGACGACACTATGATAGACATCAGCGGAAGTTAATTTAATAGCTGAGGGAGCTTATTAGGTAACCGGGTGGAGGAGTCCGTGTTACACCGCCGGTCTAGAGGGAGCAATGTAGTATATAGGGGAGTTTAGGTAGGTAGTACCAATCCAGAGGTTTGGTACAAGAAGACATGAAGTACATATTGTAAGGGTATTTGAATATGTATGTAAAATGATACATGAAGTGAAGTATGAATGTTCATTCTGAGAGGAGAGTGAAGTGAAGAAGTTGAGGACTCAAGCATTATTCTGTTTCTAACCTTTGCCTAGAGCACTTGTCCAGCTCAAAGCTTGTGCAGCTTGTAAAACATTCATTTCATAGTTTCTTAAATTATTGTATTTGAGTTCCCGTTTGACGGGAAGATATTATTATGTGAGAGGAGCAGTAGTGTAAATAAATTATAGCTTTATTAGTTATTTAAAATTAAATCCTAACCACGCTTGCGCTATAGTTATTTACTCTCTCATATCATTCCGAATTACGTGCTTGTGACGCTGTTAACTATCGTGCTAAACAAACCTGGCAACCTGAAGTCTGCGAGACGCAGTCAACCGTTTATCTTTGTTCAACAGTGACCAAAACTAATCATAGTTAACCTAGCTTGTGGAAGTAAAGGTCATCGGGTATAAACGTAAGCCTGCTATCATGCAGTTAACATAAAATCATTCACGCTTCCATTAGCTAACCTCTCGATGAGTGGGGACATGACGCTATGTAGGTTGCATAATATACCTCATCAGAACATTGCCTACCCATTGCACAATGGAGTTTGTTTCATGAGCATTTAAAGGGGTTTAACATTTTATTTGGGTTATGGCTATGACAGTAGTAGTAATTGATTGTTTGATGAAGTAAGTTTAACTTCCTAAGCCTCAGTTTTAGATAACACAAATACATAATTCTCCATTCATTGTTTAGCTATTGTCTCACTTTTGACAAGATGAGTTCATCAATAGAATAATATGGCTTGGAGATTGTAAATCCTTCCTTTTTTATTTTTATTCTGTTGTCATCAAATTTGTATAAAGAAATAATGTCCCACCTATTTATCGTATCCAGACTTGACTTGACAGGTCGGTATTTTAAGCTCAAGTTTTTAATCCAATGTGATTGTAAAACTAATATCCCACGCTACCAAAAATTTCATGCTACATACAGTTTTTTAGCACAAAAATGCATTTAATAGCCGTAAAAATTGATTGACATCTTCCTAAAACCAGTTAATACATCATGATGTTTTCCATAATATACAACATTTAAGTTTTCTGTTACGTTTTTGCTTAATGACACAAACTGTTCATTATAGTAATCTATTTGCTATCCGATGAAAATCGACCATATATATAGACTGGAGAGCGTAGAATTGTCAGTTGTTGCCCAAACTTATACTCCAACGTAGCCATGAATACCGCAATTTTCATCCTATTAGCAATTGCTAGTCTGCTTTTGGTGAAAGCTGAGACTGGAGGTAATAATAATCTTACAAGTTAATAGAAAACGCTTATGTATACTCTGGAAAATTTATTTAAATTATAAACTTTTTATTTATCAGATTCTGAAATTTTTAACTTGATCAATCTTGGTCAAGTAGAGGGAAAAAATTATTTTTACGAGCAAGGAGTTGCAGGAAGGGTATGAACTCACGAATAACTTGTAATAAGGGTATAAATTCGTTGAATAACAAAATACTTTACTTAAAGAACTGGACAACTGCTGGCAAGTACTGCCAGGAATCAGGAATGCAATTGGCAACTATCGAAACTCAAGCGCAGGCGGATTTCTTGAAGTCCAAATACAGTTCTGACGGATTTACTGGCAGTAAGTTACAGTACACACAACAAATTTGTAACTTCGAAGGTAATTACAAACACATCTTTCTTACAATCACATTCCTTTATTTTAAACAGATTATTGGACAGCTGCTCGTGACGCTCACCTTCCAAGGGAATTTACTTGGAATACTACTGGAGCCATGCCCAGTGAAATTAGTGGACTGCCATGGTCTGCTGTCAACATGAGAATGGAATACCGAACATGTGTTTTCTATTCCGCTTACAGTTCTCCTAGCTTATATCTTTTTCCATGTGATGTAACGTTATCTGGTGTTTTGTGCCAAACGTAATTGCCTTCTACGAATTTCCGTCTCACTATCAGTTTCAAACATACTCAAAATTTATGTAAAACCACCAAGAGTAATACAAGTTTTATTTCAGCTCATGACTGTTTGTTTCATAACTTTACGTGCATCTAAAATAAGCGTAAAGTAAAACGATTGGGCTGAAAAGTCACAGTTTAGTTTCGTATAGTAATTTCGAAAATACTGTACAGCTAGTTGACAACTTTTATTTAATACTTTTACAAGAAACAAATAAGCGGCCATCCACTTCCACTAAAAGGGAAAATTTTCCGATATCATCAATTTTTTACATGACACGAACGTCTACTCACTATCAGAATACCAGACAGTTGTGTCGTAATATCAATGAAACAAATGCTCACAAAAAATCACCACTACCATCCATCAACGACATGTATGGGGTGTTTATAGTATGAAACCCAATGCCAATAAAAAATATTGACGATATCTAGAAAATAATTTTTTCATATATTAATAATAATCATAATAAAATTTCTTAGGGATCACATTTTTCGCTCTCCTCGCGCCAACAAGGACTCTCCTCAAAGAAAAGCCGTGAGGTTATGCCACTTGCAGCGCAAAATGTAGAACGCACATTGCACAACATCGTTACCTCAAATTGTACAATTGCGAATATAAAACTTATGCAAAAACAGAAAAAATACTTTATCTCACGAAGCGTCTCCGCACTGTTCGCAAAATGACTACTGTTGAGTACTACAAGGATGAATGTCCATCTGGGAAAGTGAAATGATATGTATGAAAACAAAAATAATCAAAAGATTCCCTTTCTGAATAAATAAACATTGAATGAGTTCTCTCTTCTTCACATTTGCATCCAGTCTTTTCACTTTCTCATCATTTGCCACCCAATTCGCTACACGATCAGAATCACTTCTCATCTCCCATCACTCATAATTTTTAACCCAAAAATGTTTTCCCACACTGAAGAAAAAGAGCACCTAGAGGAACCCCAATTCCAATGGCGTCGACAAGCCAAACTCGTCGGAATAATTGACCTCATCCTCTCCATCATAGATTGTTACATCGTCATCCTAATCCTCGTCATCGCCACTACCACTCTCCACAACGAAGTGTGGGCCCTTCACGAAGACGAATGGGTTGTCATCCTCATCATTACCGGCTGCTTTTTAATTGGTGTCCTAATCAGCCTCCTTGAACTCTGGGCAGCGGCCAACCTCATCGGCTCGACATTGATAGGTAGAAACCCCCAAAAAGCGCTTAACATGGCATTCTTCTGGAGAAATCTCAATTTTCTATTCGTCCTCTTGTTGCTTATAAGCGTAGGAACAAATATCGGGCTTGAACTTTCCCTCAAATTCTCCTGGATTTATATGCTTATCATCGTAATTGGAGTTGGAAGCATTGTGATTCGGTGCGTTTTCTTTTTCGTGGTCAGCAAATATTGTGAAGAATTAAAGAAAGAGTGTGACGCCGTTCAAAATTGATTATTACGATAAATCAATTAAACTCAAGTCAAGGTGAATGAGACTCGGTTTCAAAAAGTACGTTAGTTATACAAAATTACAATATTTATTGCATTTTATCAATTAATAAAATTATCAGGTTCTTTTAAAAGTATAAATGTGTGCCTTGTCATAATTATTTGCCCATAATTCAATACTCTTGAATTTTTCCGACTTAACAAGATCATCCATTAACAAAATATTTTGTCGAACATTAAATGGCACGACCACTTCTTCATTTTCACCCTCTCTCTGCAAATCTCTCCGGAGATTAATTTTATACTCGTGAAGCCTCACTTTTTCCAAGTTTGTGAACTTATCCAGAACTTGTTCCAAAAGCGGGTGACTTATCATGGTATAACCTATCCCAAGTGTTTTTAACTTCGGAACAGGAACACCAAGAAGGGCCACAGCCTCTGGATCTTCCACACCAAAAACCTCATTCGTATCATTCTCTTAAAGCCATGGTTACTTGAGTTCTCCAAAGTTGGGGCGAATTGGTTAATCAACTGGAGAACTGTTTTAAGGGAGATTTCACCCTGCATCGCGTTCTGATCCGCGTTGTAAAACAGTCTCTCAAGTTTGGGAAGACGGAGACGAGCCAATCGCTGCAAAATGAGAAGTTCATTATCGCTCCTTGACATATCAATCCTGGTTATGTTGAGCTCGCGAAGGTTGGGAATTTCTCGGATAAACCAGGGATGAGTGGGTGAGCCAAAATAGATTAATTCTTGAATTGTTGTAGCTTCACAACCAAGGTATTCCAGTTGACTTCCGATTGCTTCTAGGATAGAGCCAGTTACCTTGGATGAGTAGAAAGGGCCAACGTGAAGGGAAATTAGGGAGGAATTTAAATGTTTAAACCAGTCCCATCCTTCGTTAAAAACTTGGAGACCCCAGGGGTCGTTGTTGAGAACTTCTAGACGAAGTTTTTTCAAGTTAGGAAGGAGCTTGATGATCTGTTGAATGCAAGCTTGGAGGTGATCATTGTGATCAGTAACGAACACAAAGGTATGGATCTGGTCGCCAAATTTACGTAGAAGAGAGCGAAATGCGGTGAAAAGCTCCTCTGTGTCTTGAACTTCAAGGCGAACTCCGTTTCGGTTAGCATCAGGGGTCGCGAGATTGTACAAGAGAACGGTGCGGGTTGGAAATGGGTTTCCTGTGCAACGATTCCATTGAGGAAAGAAAAGAACTGAGTTGCTCTATTTTATAGAAAACGTTTCCGAGTGGGAAAACATAGCGCACTGTTTCTGGGTCAAGCCTAAAGGCAAGTTTACTCCGGATTTTCCATGAGGGGTCAAGTGGGAGGTGGTTATCGACGCCGTTTTTCCATCGCTTGCATGCTTGTCGACAGCTGAGCAGATCTTTTAATGAAAGTTGGTCATTGATAAATGGTAATACCTTTAGAAAAACATTAAGACACAATTAAAATTTAATTTTAAAGGAAATAAAAGTTATATAATGATATTTTACCAATGAAAATAGCTGGGAAGTTCTCTCGGGGCGTAATATCTCACAAAACTCGCTGCTCACTTTCGAACAGTTCTGAAATGTCAGGGGATCCTCAATCTTGTGTAGAATCTCTTTCCAAACCTGCAACAATATTGTATAACCCAATAAATTGACATGTTTTAGTTAAACGCAATATTATTTGTATATTTTAAATTAATTAACCTCTGGAGGCACTTCGGAGTAATCATAATCATTGGTTGGTGGTTCTAAAGCTCTTGGTGATGACGTGGAAGATATTTCCATTGTGGAATCTTCATTCTCGGAACACAGAACGAAACTGGAACTGAACGTTGACATGTCGACAGTTAATATAATATTCTTTTCTCATAAACTATAAAACTGTTTTTTAAAAATTGTCCGTTGACGGAGAAAGTGTTTTCCTGTGTATGTTGGTAGGTAATCTAGAGCTCACTGAATTTTTTTGTTTTGATAAAGGATAAAAACAACCTGTGGCATATTCAATACCTTACAGAAATGAAAATGCATATATATTATACACAATTTGGGTCTGCTTTACCATGCAACTTTTAGGCAATGTCCTTGAATTGCGAGAGGCTTATACCTAAGCCTTTTTCCGACTGGACGAAATGTTGATGATGATATCCTTTCCAAGCTGACCAAAAGGAATGAATGAAAAATATGAAACCAGTTTTGTTTGTGTTGACTACTCAAAAATTCTGGGATGCTGCTCATTTTGGTGTCTCAAAGTTCTTTTGGTGAAAGATGGATGTTAAAGAAAACAGTTCAAAATTTTGAATCTGAATGAAATGAAATTTGGGAAAAATGTTTTGTGGTTCTGGATGGTCTCCATAGGTTATTTGAGTTGCCATTCAATTTTCAGAACATACGGGCCACAAAGGCGAACGTTGAACTGTTGAAGTCTCACCGTTTTCAAATTTACACACCTTTTCAACAATTTCTTTAACAGGGGGTGATTTACAATCGTAATTGAAAAGAGGTCTCTTTATTATTCAGGAGTAAATATTCGATGGTCAGGAGGAACTTTTAAGCAGTCAAAAAATTTAGAAGAACATAACATTTCTATGGATGTTGAAGCTAGTATTATATTAGGGGAATGCTGAAGAAAACTGAGCATTTTTTAAGTCGTGATACAACGGCTTTCCCCTGATTGATCTTTGATCTGACAACATGTTGCTCCTTTCGACGCTGAAAGTGTACTAAAGGCATCTGGCAGCCCTAGCCTAATTCTTGCAACCTTGGGTCTTTGTACGGAAATGGTAGGAAGAAACCAGTAGCTTGTTATGCTCCAGTTTCGCTATACTTTTTTGCAGAATGACGATGATGAAAGCTGTTTTAAATACAACAGCTGCATCATATAACTTGCAGCCCCTCTCATTCTTTCTACTCTCACTTATTTTGTTATATTTTTTAAATCATGCAAATAGAAGGCAGCGGAAGGTAGCAGACTAACGGTTTGATGGTATGTTTATATTTTTCGTGCGTTTATATCCCATTGTATTGAAATAGAGAAAGAGCTGGTTGGCTTGAAGTTAAAAAGTGCTTAACTCAAAACTGAGCTAAAGCTTAAATGAATTTAATAAAAAGGTAAATAATACAATCATCAGCACGCTTATATAAAAGAGAAACCTACTACGAAAATCTATTTAGTGAATCTAAGAGTAAATATATAAAAGGACAGCTCAACGAATAAAAAATGGTGTGAAATTGAAAATGCTGAGTTTGAATCTCACAGAGAAAAACTCTTGATAAGTTTGTACCTCAATAAAAACCAACTGGAGACAAATCTAATGTAAAAGTGTACTTTTAAAATATTACAATATTTATTAAATGGCAGTCAACACATCCAACAAAATTAATTTCTCGTCCAAGTATAAACACACTTTCCAGCTTCTTCTCCATTGCACAATTGAATTTTTTTAAACTTGGTGGATTTAATCAACCCATTTAGCTTCGAAATCGTTTGGAAATTATAATGACTGGGAACAAACACTTCCACATCCCAACTCCAGCCAGGTTCGAACTCGTAAAGCTTCACAGTTTCCAACGCTGGACATCTATCCAACAAGCTCTCCAAACAGGCATAATCCACCATCGAGTAACCAATAGTCAGAGTCTTTAGTTTTGGCAAAACCACGCCAACTTGCTCTTGATTTTCCTCCTGAATCATTTCATTCACATTAATTCTCTCTCGAGGAAATGGAATGTACAATTCCTCAATTTCCGGGGCGAAATCAGTAAACAGCCGTAAAATAGCTTTGTATGAGAGTGGCTTCCAAAAATGCTGATCGGTAGCATAGAAAAACTTGCTCAATTTTGGGAGATGAAGCCTTGACAGTCTTTCCAAAAGTTGGGACTCACATTGCCCCATTCGCTCGTGGATTCTGGTGACGTTGAGCTCTCGTAGACTTCCCATTTCTCGGACAAAATGGGGAAGGGTGGAGGAGCCAAAATAGGTTGACTCTTCAATCACTGACGCTTCACAGGTGAGATATTCAAGCTGATTCCCTACTACTTTCAAAATAGAGCCAGTAACTTTGCAACAGAAGTAGGGGGCCAACGTGCAAAGAAATGAGTTTGACAGGAAACGGATTTAAGTAGTTAAACCAACTCCAGCCCTCGTTAAAAACTTGAAGACCCCAGTTATCACCCCCGTGAACTTCCAGGCGAAGTTTCTTCAGATTGGGGAGCAAGTTGAAGAGCCGCTGAAGCCAGGCTTGAAGTGGTGGATGGTCTTGATGGTCTGTGAGGTATACAAAAGTCCAAATTTGGTCGCCAAATTTACGCAAAAGCAAGCGCAATGCGGTGAATAGCTCGTCCCTGTCTTGGACTTCGAGTTGAGCTCCAGCTTCGGAAGGCTTGGGGTAGCGAAGGTAATAAAACAAGAGGGTTCTAGTTGGAAATGGGTTTCCACGGCAGTTTTCCATTTGGGTAAGAAACTCCGTGAGTTGAGAAACTGTGTAGAATGTATTGCCGAGTGGAGAAACCCAATATTCCTTGTCTGGATTAATTTTAAAAGCACTACTACCCACATTCTTCCAAGAAGGGTTGAGAGGGAGGTAGTTTTCAACTCCGGATTTCCACAGCTTACAAACACGCCGGCAACTGAAGACATCTTGTGACGAAATATAGTCTTTGATGTGGGGTAACACCTTCAAATCAAATTTTAGAAAATCAACTTAAATTCACTGCAACTTTCAATATCATAAACGAATCCTGAAATTCAGAACGTACCTGTGCGAATAGTTGTTTGCCTCGCTCTTTATATAACAAATCACGCCACTCTCGACACGTTTTCGAACTGTTCTGAAATGTGTGAGGATCATCAATTCGGTACAGTATCTCTCTCCAAACCTAAGCATAAAAATATTTAATAAAATCTCCTCGACTTGGCTTGTTTGTATGTGTTATTTGTAACTTTTGCAATATTTCAAAATTTTCATAATTTGGTTTGTTTTAACGCTTAAATCAATTAAATTTTAACTGTATTCACCTCTGGGGGAACTTTGGAGTAGTCGTAACTGTTTCCTGAAGACGTTGAACGTCCACCGGATTGAGCGGACGAGTCCATTTCAAAACCACAAGCTTTTGAATGCTGTGTCTCTGGAGAATAAAAAGATGTTGCTCCTTCGTTGAGACTTGAAAGTGTAATGGCATCTGGCATCCTTGTAACCCAATTCTTCCCTTCTGGAGTGGAGAATGCATGTTTACGTAATCATTAACAGAGATGCATTTGTAATGAAGGTAGGTAGGTAGCTGGCTATGTATACAACGCATGAAATTGTTACCAGTATTTTATATAACTTGCTATATTGGATACCCAAAGCCTTGCTCTAAGAAGCTCGCACTTTATTAGTGTAAGATGTGCATCCTATAACGAACTAATGATGATGATGATGAAAAGGGTTTCTGACATTGCAGCTGCATCATGAAACTTACAACTTTTCATCTTACATCTTTTTATAACAGACCAAAAAGAATGCAATAAAAATAAATGTGGTGTATTTTGAATCTTGAAACGATCCAATAAAAATGCAAGCAAAATCATTGGAAATTTCTTTATGATGATCATGTTGGAGATATTTAATCTGTGTTTATTTGCTGTGTTTTTCTATGAAAGATGGAACCCGTAAACTTAACGTCTTGCAAAAATTATTATCGTCGTCACCAAACAAAAATAACCATTAAAATGACAGCTCATAAAAATTTTGAGTTTGAATCTAACAGGAATTATTTATAATTATTTTGAAATTCAATAAAACAAAATACAATAGTGACCTATTGCGGTACTGTTTTTCTACAAAATTACAATATTTATTAGATGACATTAAACTTATCCTAACAAAATTAATTTCTTTTCCAAGTATAGATACACGTCCCAGATTCTCCCCCCATACACAGCTGAATGTTTTGAAAGCTGGTGGACTTAATCATTCCATTCAACCTTACAATCTGCTGGAGAACATTTGGCATGGGAACAAACCTTTCCAAATCACGCATTTGCCCAAATGGGACAAAGTGTAGAAGCCTCACCGTTTTCAACCGTGGACATTTATCCAATAAGCTCACTAAGTCGGGACGGTCCATCATCGTGAGGTCGATTCCCAGCGTTCTCAGCTTTGGAAGGGGGATCGCAAGCAGATCTCCGTCTTGAAGCTCCACATCCTCTCTGATTTGATTCTGATGAAATGGTACGTACAATTCCTCCACTTCCGGGGCAAATTGATTAAACAGTTGTAAAATAACTTTGAATGGGAGTGGTCGTTCTCCCGAACAATAATCGGGAGAATAGCTGAATTTCCTTAATTTTGGAAGGTGAACCTTTGCCAGTCTTTCCAAAAGCTGGGTCTCACATTGCCCCCTGCAACTGTGCGTTCGGGTGAGGTTGAGTTCTCGTAGATTTCCCATTTCTCGGACGAACAGAGGCCGGGTGCGTGAGCCAAAATAGGTTGACTGTTCAATTACAGACCCTTCACATGTGAGGTATTCAAGCTGATGCCCTACTGCTCTCAAAATAGAGCCAGTGACTTTGGAACAGAAGAAGCGGCCGACGTGCACAGAAATGAGGTTGGTAGGAAACGGATTTAAGTGTTTAAACCAACTCCACCCTTCATAAAAAGCTTGGAGACCGTAGGTATAACCCCAGTGGTCTTCTAGGCGAAGTTTCTTCAGATTGGGGAGCAGAGGGAAGAGTTTTTGCAGCCAGGATCGAAGACGAGACGAATCTTGATGGTCTGTGATGTACACAAAAGTCCAAATTTGGTCACCAAATTTACGCAAAAGAGAGCACAATGCGGTGAACAGTTTGTTCATGTTCTGAACTTCGAGTCGAGCTCCAGCTTCGGAGGGCACGGGGTTTCGAATGGAGAAAAAAAGGAGGGTTCGAGTAGGAAATGGGTTTCCACTGCAGCTTTTCCTTTGGGATTTTGAGTGGTTAGTGATTCGATTTCTTTGACATCAGTGATACTTGAAAGTGGTTTAGTATAAAAAAAGCCTTCTGGAATGGAAAACTTCAAAATTTTAGTTTAGAATATCTTGTTTTGGCCCTAAATTGGGACATTGAATTATTTTTGAAATGAGATTGTTTGCTAAATATGTTGTTGGTATTGTATGCATTGATTAGTGTAAAATTTTATGATTTTTGGCCGATAAAACAACCTATATTTTTCGAAATACCCGCACATTTTTTTTACATATTTTACTGATTTCAGGTATATTTTAAGATATATTTTACCGCTTTTTAGGTAAAGTCGCATACATATAATGCAGGCTTTCAAATATATTTCTCCGGATCCTACTTACAAGATAGCAAGGCTTTACATTGCTTTAATATCATTTCAAAAAACTACATACTTAGGAACTAGAAAAACAGGAGGAATTGCATCCTTTCAGAAACCTATGAAGTCAAGTTTATTTTGCTTGCCAGAATTTATAAAAGGTGAAGGCGAACGAGACCGCATTGAACTGTCAACTTGAGTCCAATAGTCTAAAATAAATTCAGACGCTATGTCAGCAATCATAATTACCGCGGCGTTAATATTTCCATTAGGAATTTCAGGAATTATTGATGCACCGACCACACGCAATCCTTTTGCATGGATAACTCTAATAAATTAAATAATCATAACTTTTTAGATAGTATGGTAATGATTTAAAACTATTAATTTTTGTAAATTTTTCTAACCTCAATTTGGAGTCCACAACTGCTTTTGGGTCTTCTGGCCCATATCCCATTGTGCAAGTCCCACTTTGATGATAAACCGTGAATGTCATGTGTCTTGCGCAACATTCGTAATACCCATCGGTCGTCAGTTCATATTTCTCACAACCCGGGAAATGTCTACTTATAAATCTAGCTCCAATTCTTCGAAATGCTTCGGTATTTTCCACCAATTGTACAGTAAATTTCATTCCTATTTTTTTAGACAATTTAGTTCAGTTTTTAAATCGGATGCAAGGTTTTTTAAACTATTTACTTACCATCCACCACTCGTCTAATATCATCCGGATGGCTGAAATATTTTGGATCCATGATTGGACTCTCCAGCGGGTCAGTACTCGCTAATTTAATATCTCCTCGAGAGCCGGGCTTTCCTAACATCACATTCACTATGAAAACATCCTTCTCTTCTAATCCTCTCAGGTACTTTCGTAGCAGTCCTGGTTTTACACTGGCAACTTCCTCTAATGCTTCATGTATATTTGGATTTGCTGGGAAAAGCGACAACTGAATATCTGGCGATTTATTCCAAAACTCTGCCCTCTTCTTTGAGAGTGAACTGTAAATGTACGCAACAGCATTTGCACCCATTGCACTCGCCAAGAGTCCAGTCCTTTTTGAGAAGTATTCTGCTACAGTACTTAATGTTATATCTCTACCAGGCACATTAGTTTTTATTTGAGTGTCCACAATAAATGGGCCTACAGGTACGGATATGTGATCCATCAGGTTTCTACCAACTGGGAGATCAATTCGGCATTCAATCTGCAAAAACATGATGTTAAAATTATGATGTTAAACCAAAATATTCGATGGTATTAAATTAACTTACTCCCAAACTTTCTAAATGTTGTTTTGGACCAATTCCGGATAACATGAGCAATTTCGGACTACCGATTGCTCCAGCACTGATAATGATTTCTCGTTTTACCCTCACAAAACTTTCATGACCATGACGTTTGTAGGTTACTGCATAAGCTCTGTTGGTTTTCTTTCCCATGTGGATTTTGTTCACATGAGCAAAGCGGTAAATGTGGAGATTTGTTCGGTTGAGAACGGGTTTAAGAAATGCGGGATATGTGCCAAAACGACGCCCTTCTTTGATGGAAAGATCTAGTCTGCTAAAACCTAATGCACACAATTTTTTAGTTAAGTGTTTTATGTCATAATAATAAATACCGGGGCATAATTCTAACTTACTTGGTTCTTGATTTCCATTCACATCTTTTGTGGGATATCCCATTTCTCTCCCGGCTTCCAAAAATTCGTCCACTAGATTATCATGAGCGGCAGTGCTCACATTTTGATACATATAGAAAAATGGCATTCAAAAGATGGCAAGGGAATTTAT
>LJIJ01004296.1:0-15322 GCA_001718145.1 Orchesella cincta
GAGAAAGGTGGCGAACTGGAGGAAAAAGACAAGCAGGGCCGAACGCTGCTTTATCACGCTGCTCAAAACTTGTGTCTTCGTGGTGTCCATTTTCTGCTCAGCCGTGGATTAAAAGCAAAAGAAGGAGACAACGAAGGAACCACGCCGCTCCACCTGGTCGTGCTAAGACTCGGGAGCACACTGACGCTTCCAAATCGTCAAGGCTCTTGTTGACGCAGATAGTTCTGTTGTGAATGCTCTGATGGAAGAGGAGAAACGCCGCTATCAACCCTCGTCAACTATTCAAAAGACCCTGGCGACTTTGATGCTCAACTTGTGGAGCTGCTCCGGTGTCCTCCTCAAACTGCACGTAAAATCATGGAATCCGTCATCACCGGAAGTTGTGACAACATTAAGAAAATCAACAAGGACTTGGCACTAACGCTTATTCAGTGCGGAGCTGAGCTGGAGTGGAAGAAAGAGAGTGTTTTTGGGGCAAGCTGGCTTCACTTGGCTGCTGAGCATGGGTCCATTGACGCTGTCATGTTTTTCGTTGACCAGGGTAGGGCTAATCGGATGTAAGAGATGAATGGGTAATATCGATTCCACGATGAGAACAGGAAGGCATTCATGTGGATCGCCTCCGCTTCTTGGTCCAACGCGAGCCGCATCAAAGCTGTTAATAATGAGGGTGAATCCATCTCCACTGGCAGTTCGATACGGCAATTTTCTGCGGTGGAGTACTCCTCTCATGGGTGGTGTGACTGAATGCCCGGTGGATCAGAGGGTGGAACAGCTCTCCACTATTGCTTCATAGGGAAACTGGTGTCTTCAATCAGTTCGGAGTAATGAACTGTCTCAAGAATCAAGCTAATATGAAGTAGTATCAAAGTGGAATTATGTGGTGGATTTGGCAATTAAATAGCTTTTCAAAAGTCTTATAACGACCGAGAGCGGGGATTTGAGGTTTGTGGAATACTTTTGGATTGATTATGAACTGGACTTGGTGGCGGGAAAAAAGGGGGTAGCCCTTTCTTATTCTATCCGTCGTTTTTAACTTTTCCTTCACGAGTTTCATAATTGTGGAAGCTGTTGGTTTAAAAGGGATACGAAGTATACGCTGTTGGATGAACGAATGAAAATTTGGCGACAAGTGCTCGTACCATATTGAGGTTAAGGTGAGACTTTGGAGCTTCTAAAGATCGTTTTGGTGGATTGATATAATGAGGAGGCTAAAAGCCAAGGAAAAATAATTAATAGAATGGTTGTATGCATTTGGTAGTCATGCATAGTTTGGTTATAGGATGATTAGAGAGAGTGAGAGTAGGGTGCAGTGATGGCGCGGACCTGTGTGTGTGTGTGGGGTGAGTGAGTGTGTGTTGGGAGCTGAGAGAGTGAGTGTCGCAGTAGTGGTTGTCGTTGAGTGGTGTTTAGTTTCTGGGTTGGGGGGGGGGGGGTGGGCTGGCGGAACGGGTTGGTGGTGGGGGGTCGGGAGGTGCAGTTCCGATTATGGAGATGGTGCGGAAATTGAGGAGTTCTTGTAAAAGTGATTGTGAGGGAATATGTGTGAATTTTTGTTTCTGTTAGTTGTGTGGGCATATAGTAAGTGGTTCGAAGTGCGTTATGTAATTGAGTGAGTGTGCTTTTAGAGCGAACGTGGTAGTGATAGGGGAGAGTAAGGGTTTGTGTAGCGTGGGAGTTGTTGTGGTGTGAGGTAAATGTTTGAGCTGGGGGGGGGAAGGTGTTTGTGGGGAGGGGAGGGGAGGTGAGGTAAAAATTTGTGAAAGTCGTGGGGTTGTAGAGTTGGTACCGGTGGTATGGGGAGGGTTGTTTCGAGTTCGATCGTTGGTCGTGTGTGTGTTGGTGTGGGTTGGGCTAAAGTTATTAAGTATATTGTGAGTGGTCTAGTTGTGAGTGTGAGGATGTTGGTGAGTGAATGGGCAGAAACATTAGTAGTGATTGTGTGCTTGTGGTAGTTAAGAATATAAGTGGGTCGTTTTTAGTGATTCTGATAGTATATTTGGTTAGAAAGGAGCTTGGTGCATGAGGTCAGGCCAGGGGGTTTGTCCGAGAAGGTTGTGTTTCGTACTGCGATGTAGAAGAGATAGTGGAGAGATGTGGGAGAGAGAGGCGAGCGGGGGCAGAGGAATTGTGCGTGAGAGTGGAAAGAGGGAGAGAGATTAGGGGGAAGGAACGTTAAGCGTAGGTCAGGAAGAGGTGTAGGAGTGGTGTGGAGTGTGAACGGATAGAGAGCAGTTGTATTGAAGGTGATGATTAATAGGGTGATGCAAAGTTCTAGAGGATTGAGCGGTAGGACTTAAGTCAGGTGGGTTGAGCGTGGGTGTTGTTGATGTCGGGTGGGTCATTGTGAAAGAGAGTGTATGCTGAGAAGTTGTGGGAAAGCGGGATTTGATTTTTTATGATTGTGACGTGGCTGTTGTGTGTGAAGAGTTGCAGAGTGTGTTGGTGCCGAGAGTTTGGAACGCCGATTTGAGAGTGGTGTTTGTGGTGGTTTATGGGGGTGAGAGTGGTCGAGTGGCAGAGTTGTGGGAACGGAACATGTTTCACAAGGGATTTTTGTGGGCAGAGTACTGTGAGGCTTAATGTAACGAAAGCGTGGATGGCAGGTGAGTCGGCTTTCACAGTTTGGGCATGATGCTTGTGAAGGACTAGAGTTCCTCGACGAGAATCTGAAGAAAGCTGAGATGTACTGGAATCAAGCGGTGATTCTCAAGGATCCCAATGCTGCGCTGTCGCTTATGAACTACTATTTATGTATTTGGAGCCGGAAAAGGCTCGGGCCATGTACGTACTGGGAAAGAGTTGGGCAACAATGCCCTAGCGGAAAGGTGGAGGAAGTGTTGAATTGGTTGAAAAGTTTCGAGCAGGATTGGGAAACGGGCTGGATAGGAAACAACTAGAACTTGATGTTATTGCGTACGAGAGAAAGCACAAGTTGGAGACAAAAGGCATGCTATTTTTAGAGCGTCTCCAACGGCAGCTGGCAGGAAAAGACTCACAATTGAAAAAGGTTTTGAAGAATTTTCAGGAGCATGGAAGCAACGATAGGTGGGGAGGAAATTTAGATTTCAGAGCTCAGACTTGCAAATCATGTGTAGAATGGCAAGAGGAAGGCTCAACAACTGCAAAGAATGTGTTCATCTAATTCTCAGTGGACTTGAACTTGTTACTTTCATATGGAAACGAATGTGAAAATGATAGTGAACGAACCACGTTTTGGAATTGTTCTAGAGTGCTGTACTGGAGAGTTCCATATGTTAGCAATTCATGAATCATCCACAGTTAAATTAAGCTGAAAAGGGTAATTGTGAGATTTTTCAAAGCAAATGTGGAAAGAAGAAGGGGGAGAGATATGAAGATTCGATTTTGTTACGTCTGTTTCAACTCGGGGTTCGCAGAGACGACTCAGGATTCATATTTGAAAGAGCTTCTGAAACAAGGTACGAAAATGTACCCGGATAATGTCCATTACTACGACTATCTCTCGGGTCTCTATGGGCTTATTGAAGACTGGAAATCAGCGCTGGAATGGGCCGAAAAGGGGCTAGAAAGGTTTCCAGATAATGTGGATCTCTCTACTTCAAGCTGTTCACTTCGCAATCTTTCCAATCCCACACTTGAAAAATTGTTCAAAAGGTCTGAAGAATGAATTTGAGCAAATCGTTGACGCGTATGACGAGTTTTTAAGGCACTGTCCTTCCAGACCATCGAAAAGGACTGAGAGTTATTACGCCATTGCTAGAGTTTACATGGACAGCTTCACAGTGACAAAGACATGATTCAGTAGTGAAAAAGATGGCACTACTTTAACATGGGAAAAGAAGCTGAGAAAAACATGCTACTTGCTATTTGCCGTATGGGGAATCAGACGTTCAACGAGATGTTGAAAATTACTTGTAATGTTTGCAAAAGCAAAGGATAAAAAACCAGCTCACAATCAATTCCTAGATAGAGTCTCAGGCTGCCCCAAAGGAGATTCTGGAGAGAAAGCAGTATCTAAGGTCGTGAGGAAGGGTTGATACTCAAACTCGCCAAACATTTCTGAATTAAAAGCACTGAAAAATACTGACCTCGTTGCACTCCACCAAACACAAGTCGAAACTGAGACAAACAGGCCTAAAATGTCTCGTTTGAAGCCAATCACGTTGTCAGAAATGAATCCACACTTCGGATCACATTTTTGAGATCGTATAATTGACCTCACGATCATTGACCCTTGTTTCGGCTTCCGTCTTCACATCATTGCAGAAGACGAGAATGGGGACGTGACTCGCCTTTACATTTACAATGTGAAGCAGAATAAAGAAGCGGAGATGAATTTGGCTCATGGCTCCACTATAGCCATTATGAATCCATACATGAGAATCGGAAGTAAGATGGTAGAAATGCAGCTTAGGAACGATGCGCCAGTTGCCTCATTTATCTTGATAAGGTGGAGAAAATGTGCAGGTTTTGTGGGAAGAAAATGCTGAGCAAAAGTGTGCAAAGTGATGAAAGCCTGCTATTGCTCAAGGAAATGCCAGAAGCTGGACTGGAAACTTTTTTAGCACAAACTTATCTTTAAATTTGATGAACCGAACAAGATGAAAGTGTAACTAAACAGTTTGCAAAGGGAATGACAATACTGATTTCCTTTTATATTGTTATCAACGCTGTTTTCATGTTGATGCCTTAAATATTGTATTCTAAAAAGTAATACATGTTTTTATTCTGTCAAAACAATGGGTTCTCCAGGGTTGCACTTTTTAACATTAATTATCATTTTTATCGTTCATTCTGCATTAAACAATAGTATATACGAGAATGCAGGAGTCAAAGTGAAAGTTGATCAATGATGTTTTTACGTGTAGCGCATGAGAAAATGTAGCTCGATGCCCAATAGGCCAAGCGCCACGTATGACATTGCTCTTAAAAACAGATTTCTGTAAAAACTATGTTATTGGATTGTAGCTGTCTCACTTTGTTCTGTCTCAGTATCAAACATATTTTGCTTATCATTAAGTTAGTTTTAATTAGAACGTTATCAAGACCAAAATGATCTCTGAATACCCTATTTATATTGCCCCGTTTGTGGGGATGACGGTGAGAACACCACTGCTTCTTTGGAACAGGCTCGAGAAAGCACATTTTCAGTGCTTTTTAAAGTTGTTTGATGCGAAATGGGATGGAAAGGCGTTTTCTTTTGTGAGGGTGCAGAAGCAAGTTAGCTGTCATTTCAGAGCTTCAAAGGGAGCTCCAGGAGATTAAAAAGACTGGTGGAGCGTGAAAAGGAGCTGCGAAACAAGTTGGAGTGTTCGGAGGCAACGTTCGAGAGAAAAGCTTATACTGAGAGATGACGCCACTTTCAAGTTGAGAAGGGCAAATCTTGACGGTAATAAGAATATCTGTATAAGATGCTTTGTTTTGACATTTTTGTATTATTCGGCTGGATTTCATATCGATTTATATCATTTAAGTCGTCGCCGTTGAGGTTCCAGTTTGTTAATGATTTGTCTGAACAGAACATCAAAAACTTAAAATGGTGAGGGAATGATATGAAACAGGTCAATAAAATCGTCATAAACAAAGCATTTTTATAGATATTTCTTATTACTAGAATTTGCTTCTGACTTGAAATAGGTCCACTCTCGAGTATAAGCTGTTTCCTCTCGAACGTTGGCCTCCGACACTCCACTTGTTTCGCAGGCTCCTTTTCACGCTCCACCAGTCTTTGTTTAATCTCCTGGAGCTCTTTGAAGCTCTGAAATGACAGCTAACTTGCTTCTGCACCCTTCAAAAAGGAAAACGCCGTTTCCATCCCATTTCGCATCAAACAACTTTAAAAGCACTGAAAATGTGCTTTCTCGAGCTCTGTTCCAAAGAAGCAGTGGGTTGTCACCGTCATCCCACAAACAGGCAATAATAGGGTATTCAGAGATTCTTGGTCTTGATAACGTTGTCTAATTTAAACTAACTTAATGATAAGCAAAATGTAGTTTTACTGAGACAGAACATGAAGTGGAGACAGTCAATCCAATAACATAATTTTTACAGAAAGTCTTGTTTTAAGAGCATGTCATACGTGGCGCTTGGCCTATTGGGCATCGAGCTACATTTACTCAAATGTAATATGTAAAAAACATCATGATCAACTTTCACTGTTACTTCTGCATTTCTCGTATATACTATTTGTTTAATGCAGATGAACGATAAAAATTATATAAATTTAAAAAGTGCAACCCTGAGGAAACATTGTTTTGACATGATAAAAATGTTATTTACTTTTAGAACAATATTTAAGGCATCAATAAAACAGCGTTAAAAACAATAATAAAAAGGTAATCAGTCTTTTTTCCTTTGCAACTGTTTTTTAGTTACATTCATTGTTCGGTTCATCAAATTAACGATAAGTTTGTGCTAAAGTTTCCAGTCCATCTTCTGGCATTCCCTTGAGCAATAGCAGGCTTCATGCACTTTGACACTTTTGCTCAGCATTTTCTCCCCACAAAACCTGCACATTTTCTCCACTTATCAAGATAAATGAAACTTGGATCATTTCTAATAATTTCATTTCATCCAGACCAATTCTCATGTACGGATTCATAATGGCTATAGTGGAGACCAAATCTCTCTTCTTTATTGCTATGTATGTAAAGGCGAGTCACGTCTCCATTCTCGTCTTCTGCAATGAGGTAAATGGATGGGAAGCCTAAACAAGGGTCTTCAATGATCGTGAGGTCAATTATACGATCATCAAAAATGTGATCGAAGTGGGATTCATTTCTGACAACGTGATTGCTTCAAACGAGACATTTTGATAGGGCTGTTTGTCTCAGTTTCGGACTTTGTGTTTGGTGGAGTTCAACGAGGTCAGTATTTTTCAGTGCTTTTATTCAGAAATGTTCTGGCGATGTTTGAGTATCAACCCTTTCACTGGACTACTTAGATACTGCTTTCTCTCCAGAATCTCCTTTGGGGCAGCCTGAGACTCTATTCTAGGAATTGGTTCTGAGCTGGGTTTTTTATCCTTTGCTTTTGCAAACATTACAAGTATATTTTCAACATCTCGTTGAACGTCTGATTCCCCATACGGCAAATAGCAAGGTAGCATGTTTTTCTCAGCTTCTTTTCCCATGTTAAAGTAGTGCTTCATCTTTTTCACACTGAATCATGGTCTTTGTCACTGTGAAGCTGGTCCATGTGAACTCTAGCAATGGCGTAATAACTCTCAGGTCTTTTTCGATGGTCTGAAGGACAGTGCTTTAAAAACCGTCATACGCGTCGTTTGCTCAATTCCATTCTCAACTTTTGAACATTTTCCAAGTTTGGAGGAATTGGAAAGATTGGCGAAGGTGACAGCTTTGAAGTAGAAGTAAGATCCACATTATCTGGAAACCTTTCTAGCCCTTTTCGGCCCATTCTAGCGCTGATTTCAGTCTTTAATAAAGTCCATAGAGACCGAGAGATAGTCGTAGTAATGGACATTATCCGGGTACATTTTCGTACCTTCTTTTAGAAGCTCTTTCAAATACGATCTTGTGTCGTCTCTGCGAATCCGAGGTTGAAACAGCGCAACAAAATCGAATCTTCATATCCGCGTCCCCTTCTTTCCACATTTGGCTTTTGAAAAACTCACAATTACCTTTTTCAGCTTGAATTTAACTTGTGGATGATTCATGAATATGCTTATATGAACTCTCCAGTACAGCACTCGTAGAAAATTCAAACGTGGTTCGTTTCACTATCATTTTCCATTCGTTTCCCTAATGAAAGTAACAAGTTCAAGTCCATGAGAATTGAGATGAAATTCTTTGCAGTTATTGAGCCTTCCTCTGCCATTCAAACATGATTTGCAAGTCTGAGCGGGTCTGGGTCTAAATTGTCCTCCCACCTGTCCTTGCTTCGCCTCCTGAAAATTTTAAGAACCTTTTCAATTGTGAGTCTTTTCCTGCCAGCTGCCGTTGGAGACGCTCTAAAAATAGCAGCCTTTTGTCTCCAACTTGTGCTTCTCTCGTACGGCAATAATCAGGTTCTAGTTGTTTCCTATCCCCCTTCCCCAATCCTTGCTCGGAAAACTTGATCAACCATTTAACTTCCTCTTCACTTATTCCGCTTAGGCCATTGTTGCCCAATTCTTTCCCAGTCGGTACATGGCGAGCTTTTCGCTCCAAATTCAATAATAGTAGTTCATAAGCGACCAGCGCAGCATTTGGATCCTTGAGAATCACGCTTGATTCCAGTACATCTCAGCTTTCTTCAGATCTCGTCGAGGAACTCATCCTTCAAATGCATCATGCCAAATTGTGGAAAGCCGATCCCAGTCCATTTTTTGCCTTTTCGTACCATTTTACGGCCTCAAAGTAGTCTTGGTCCACAAGATCTTGTTGAAACAATGAGTCAATATGCTGTGCAGAATCGACGCCCGGATTTTCAACCACTGCAACGAAAAGGCAGACGGTTCCCCCCCCCCCTGGTGGATGTTGCCTGCTCGGAGAGAAGCTCACTTGTTCTGCAATCTTCGTGGACCTTTTCACATTCAAATAGCCCATGTGTTTAATTGGCTTACGGCTTCCATATTTGCGTTTAGCATAGTAGTGCTGCTGGTTTTTTTATTTTGAGCCACGCAACCGATCCGTGCTGATGACCTTGAATGGACGTGTTCCTGTTTTGATCACGTATAGTTTTGTATCGCAGTTAAACTCTTCTTTGTTAGTCGATTCACCTCCTTTTTCTATCATCTTCTTTTGAAGTGGTTTAGAAGTTTTGTGAATCTTCTCCCCGTCTTCGAATTTCATGAATAATTTCCCTTGTTCCTCCGTTTGCACCCAATTGTTTCCAGTTATCTCTTTCCAACGAGTTCGAAAGAGGTTCCTGAGGAGCTGGCATGAGCTCAGAACCATGTTATCCAGTTTGTAAAAATATTCTTCAGCTGAGAACGAGCCCATTTTATATTTTAAGAAAATATTGTTTAGGATTGGATTTCAAAGTCTTTTAATTCATTAAAAGACAATTGATATTTTTTTATTTAGAGGACATACTGAAACAGATGATTGGATTGAATACCAAATACTAACTCTCATACACAACGATTTTCACAATTTTTCGTCTCCTAAAAACCGGTTTTCTGGCATCATGAAAAACAATTCACACGCTAAAAACGTATTTGCATGCTACGATGTTGTTGATGATGATGTTCACAGACTGGAAACTATATCGGCAACAACACAAACAAAAAAGTTCTCATTTCATCATCTTTTGAGTTTTACAAAGAACTATTTGGGAATGAATAATAATGAGACAAATGTATGGATTAAATGCAATTACCTAGAAGAACATGTAATTTATATTTTACAATAACAACGTACAAGTGCGAGTATTGAATAAATTTGACATTTTATTTCAAGTATGTATTCAAAATATGATTGACTAAAAAGGACTAAATAAATTATTTTATTAAATATATTTTCCTTGGCTTTTAGCTCTCTTCATTCTATATCCAATCCACACGACTTTAGCAAGGTCAAAGTCTTACTATCAATCTCAATATGCTTTCGAGCCGCTTGCACAATATTTTCATTCGACTCATCCAACTGGAGTAACGCTTCCGTTTTCCCTTTTGCAACTAAATGCTCTACAACTTGATGAAACTGTGAAGGGGTTAAAAACGACGGGAGTAGATGAAGAAAAGGGCTACCCTCCTTATTTTTCCGAAACAAGTCCAGTTCATAATCAATCAAAAGTTCCACAAACCTCAGGTCCTCATCGGGTTCCCTGTCTTGATAAGCTTTTTTAAAAGCTTTGATTGCCAAATCTGCGACAGAATCTCCACTTTTTGATATAGCGTTCATATTAGCTTGATTCTTGAGGAGCAGTTCTGTAACTCTGAACTGATTAAGACACCAGTCTCCCATGAAGCAATAGTGGAGAGCTGTTCCACCCTCTGATCCACCGGTGGCATTCACGTCACAGCCCATTGAGAGGAGATACTCCACCGCAGAAAAACATCCGTACGCCCCTAGACGAACTGCCTCAGTGGTTGAGTGATAGGAATTCACCCTACATTATTTGTCAGCTATGATGATCGGCCTCCCGCCGTTTGGACAAAAGCCGGATGGCGAGTTCTCACATGCGCAATGCGTGACCCATTCCTGTTTCTAGCATCGACTTAGCGAATGGGACGCGAGTATTTACCCAGCATACCATCTCTGACCCATTCCGTGGTTAGGCCTTGTCCGCGCTCTAACGAATAAACATGACAGCGTCAAATGCGACCCTATATGCCTCCTCTTCTAGCATGGCCTCCTCATAGTTCGGAAGCCAGCCATGACCCCCAAAATACACTCTCTTTCTTCGCACTCCACTGCTCAGCTCCGCACTGATATAATAGCATGGTGTTAGACTGCCAAGTCCTTGCTTTGATTTTCCTCTTGAATACATGTTGTCACAGCACATTCCTTGTACTTATGTGTATACGGATCCATGATTTTATTCGTGCAGTTGTAAGTGTGAGCGACACCGGAGCTACGCCTCCACAAGTTGATGCATTCAAAGTCGCCAGGGTACTTTTCCGCAATAGTTGTTACTTGAGCGGTTGATTAGCCGCGCGTGTTATCTACCTTCTTCCATGCAGAGCGCGATTCACAACAGATACTATCTGCGTCATTACAAGATGCTCTTTGGCCACTTCGGAAGGCCGGGCTCTAGTGTGTCAAAACAGGGCATAATATCTCTCCGAGGGCTGTGTAGTTTTTAGCAAGTTACGTGACCCAATTTGGTGGGTTAGCGGCGTGTTCCTCGTTGTCTCCTTCTTTTGCTGTTACAATCTATACGGTATCCTGAGCAGAAAATATGTACACACGAAGACCACAAGGTTTGCAGCCAGCGTTCGATTGAAAGAAACGTTCGGCCTGCTGCTTGTCTATTTTCAAACTCATTAGTTCACCACCTACTTACTCCATAGAATGTCTAGTTCAAGTTATGCTAACCTGCTCAAAAACTCTTGTCTGCTCAAACAGCCAAAACTTTATCACAACACAAACTGCCCATTCCAAAGCAGAAGCAGCCACTTGCCTTCGATATACAATTCCCCACCTTTTGAAGTTGAACAGGGCCATATCGTAGCCTAAATGGTGCGGAACTCCGAATTCCCGTGATGGGGAGGTTATGGGCGGCGTCTCGCTTTCGTGTTCAACATTTTCTATAATGCGCGAGTTTCATCCAAGTCTGTTTCTCGCATTGGATAATCTGCCCACCGCCCGTGCGTCTCAAAACCAACAAAGAAATAATGTTCTAGTCGCTTGTCTCCATGCAAAACCAATGGATCGCCCTTGTGCTGAATGGTAATAATAATCAAAGTTAGAATTAACGATTGATGTGTTTCCCTCTGCCATCCTTAATTAGCGATTCAACTCTATCCAGGCAGACCTCGTTCGCATAATGCCAGTTGCCAGACTGTTTCCTAAATTCCTTCAACCTCATTGCTCGACCGACAAACATGGTATGCGAGTGCGTTTCTGAGGCTTCAGAGTAATATTAGTAGCCCTAGTATACCTGCCCCTCCACCTCTTTTCAGCAATATATCATTCTGTACAATATACTGCAAAAGCTTGGCTAACCTTGACCTACCAGCCTACAGCTATTCTTGTTTCTTGTAACTCGCAAATAAAGCAGTGGTCCGTGCTTGACCTTGCTCGGGACAATCAATGGACAGGTTTGGATCTCATTCCAAAGCCGTCATTAGAAAGGATTGCTTAACTGCCCGACATAGCCTTAGTAACATGCTTCCATATTACAGATACTCGCTTGAATATGAACGCCTCGAGCGCTTGGCTCTCGCTCCGCGCTAATTCCGCCAAATTCAACCCTATGGGTTTGCACTTCACTCCGAAATTTGCATTAAAAGTTACAAATTTATACAGTCGCTACTTCTCCTTTCCTTATATTGAGGAAAGCTGTCTCCAAATAACTGTGATGCTTTAGGTCAGCCCCGTATTTGGAAAACAGCTCAAGAGTTTCGTCAAGCGGAGTACATTGCTCCAGAAGATAGTGAAGTGGTGTAAGTCCATCATTGTCCTTGGACTCCAGCAGCTGTTTTAAAATGTTTCTTGGAACTTTCAGCACAAATTCTTGAAATTGTTCACTTGTTAAGTAACTCGCGACTTTATGAAGCACAGTAAGCTTTCCGTCGTCCACATTTTTCTTGAAATTTGCAGAACTCTTGAAATTACAAAAGGCCATCTCATGAAGCAAAAGCAGTTTTAACCAACTAATCGTTGCAGAAGGGCTGTTACTCATGACATTGTTCAAGAGCACAGCGGATGCCGTTGTCTGCCATAGCATGCTTGTCTGGCTGGATAAGCAATCCGCATGCCCGTTAGTATACGTTTTCAAAAGAAGGCGTTTTGCTGAACTATTATGCAGGATGCGCGTCATTTGATTAATGATTCCATCATGCTTGGGAGCTCAACTGGTCTCTCATCTCCAATTTTCCAATCGCTGGAGCGCGCCTCCCAGTGTAGCAAAACTTCGTAAGCCTTGTCGTTTTATGAGTCCCAGTGTGTTGAACAACTCTCTGTTGGATAATAAAGGTTGTGATAATGAGTAGCATCATCTACTCAAAATAGGGTAGACTCCGCTATTAACAGCAGGCTAGCAAGCCATCCAGCTTGGCGGTCTTTTTGAAAACTGTAGCTGCCTTCCAGTTGACTGCGGAATTGGGAACACTCCTCTTCCAATAACTCCAACATTGAAACACTCGACTTGAGAACGGTTACCACCAGAAAGTTTCTGCTGAGCAGGAAATGCTCATCCAACTCGAAGAATTTTGATTGGAGAAGGTAGCGGAAGAGATGTGGGTGATCATCGTGAACGCAAGCCAGAGCCATATCACACCTTTCACTGCTTCCCATTTGTTGACTGATATCCTGATAGTTGGAAGGTGTTGATGGGAGTGTGCTCATCTGGCTGTTGATAAAGTAGACAGCTAGTTGGAATGTAAATGTGCTTCCGAACAGATGTAACTCATCAAGATCGAATTCGTTAAAGAACGGAAGCTCCACTCTCGTTGTGGAAAGCACAAATGACAAGACGAACTTTGAAACTTTGTCTTCCGTATTCCCACGGAAGCTGTTAACAGCAAAAACAGACGCAAAGTATTCTGCAAAGGAACGGTGAATAAATCTGGGCACCAGCTCCGTGCTGCTCCTCTCCAAAATCCCAATCTTTAGTAGAATTTCGATTGGAAACTGATTCACATCCTCAGTTCCTTCTTCTAGAATGTTGTCGTTGCTGGGAATTAGAAGACGGAGAGATTCATGAATGTGAGCCCTTATCAGTCCATCTTCATCAAGGTACTCTACATTGTAGCGTGTTTTGTAACTTTCAAGCTTGACTCTGACCGCATGCCTGAAAAGATCAGTGATGCAGGTTATATCTACCTCATCAGGTGCTAAATCTACGTCTTCTCCAATATCCACCAAGTTATCGGGATTGGAGTAACTCTCAGCACTTTTCTGGTACACTTGAGCGATGAGGAGGCAGAGTAGAGGTGTCCCTGCAATGTCCTTGTCTTTTTCACTCATTTTTGTCTTCAACACTTCCAAGCAGTGATTGCCAAACCTTTCGAGTCTTTGGTGAATTAGGATCATGTCTCGGGGATGTTGAGACCTCCAATATTTTATAAGAAAGTCAATCTGGTCGTCTTTAGAAAAGGGCACTATGTTGAAGCCCAGAGTTTGTAGGATATTCTCAAGAGAAAGTAGTAAATGCGGTCGTGTGCTCACAATCACTCTGACTGAATTGAGTTTCTCGATGATGCACCGCAAACAGTCATTGGCAAGTTGAAAGTATTGAGAATTAATTTCGTCGTATCCATCGAGAAGAAGCTCTACGCTGAATTTTCCTTTTTTAAGGCCATTCTGGAAGAGAGAGATTCCTAGCTCGTTGTCCTGCTCGCACACATAGTTGGAAATCACGTTGATAAGCGCCTTATCTAAGTCTGGAGTCGCCACAATCTCATTTTTTACTTGGACAACGAATTCACTGAACATGGCAAAAATCACTAAATTCCCGTCACGTTGGCTCATGAGAATTCTTCCAACACTTGCCAATAAAACAGTTTTTCCCATTCCTGGAGTATCAGAGATGCAGACTGGCATTTTGGAGCGGTTGACAGGGTTCTTTGAATTCAGCTTGGCTACAAAGTCTTCCTCAGTTAAACGCGGCTGCTTCTCTTTCTCATCCACTACCACCAGCTCATGAAGATTAGCCATATTCCCTCTGGATCTGACCAGGTAAAGCCGCCATTCTCATATTGAAGCCAGTGAACAGGAGCTGAAGTCTTGCTACAAATCTCCTCAAAGTGGTCCTTCAGCTGGAGTATAATGTAGCGAACTTTCAAAGCCTTTTCAGCATTTGATTTTAGATGGTGTCCGTTCGCCTCCCTCTTCCTATTTCACTGGGACCAACGAACATGGTTAGCTCATGGATTTGTATTCCACTAAAAAGAAATATGTCCGGAAGCTGCTTTTGAAAATGTCTTTTGAAATTCTGGCTCGAGACAAGATTCGCCTTGGAATGTAGTATTGGAATGATGGAGGAACGGTGTTTTTAAAAAATGGAGGACATTTGTCAGATATTAGGGAAGCAGAAACTCTCCATTCAGCCTCGTTTCAAGGTTATTATCACCATCATCTCCAAGGAGTTTGAGAGGAGTTTTCAGTTGGAATGGTGTATTTTTGTAGGAAAACAGTTCGATCTAAGACTTCTTGAGGCAAATTTCGGAGTTAAATCTGACCACCGAATCTTGTCTTCCTCTATCTGGGTGCACTTGCTCCAATCCGAGCCGGGAATGTTTTGGAGCGCTTTTTGAAACGTCAGCCGTACTTTCTTCAGTTATTAAAAAAACAACTTTCTTTGAAATAATTCCAATTTTCTGAAGAAAAGTAGCAATGTTTAGACGTTTTTATAGCTAAAACTTGTGGAGAGTTCTTGAAATCATTTTCAAAGCCTTCTCAGTGCATCATTTTCATCAACTAGAACTCATCCAGCCCCTCTAGATTCAGATCCTGGGTTTTTTCAAGGGTGATGTTAATGTGGGCTGTGCAAATAATCAAAGCTTTCTTGACTCTATTTGACTTGGCTTCAAACCAAGATGTCCATGATGATGATGATGAGATGATGCAGGTTGTGACTTCAAAGAATTCTTCCAATCCAACGGTGGCTGATATACTTCAGATTCTTGGCCTTTTAGGCTGGATTCTGTGCCAATTTTTTCCTCCAACTCATCCTCCAAAATAAAGGCAGCTCCAGAGTCACAATTTTTTTTCAGAGCGGATATCAAGAC
>LJIJ01004297.1:0-15320 GCA_001718145.1 Orchesella cincta
AACGTCAGAGTCATACTCAACTTCTTCATGAAGCTTTAGAAACAAGGGGAGCGGGTGAGGGTTCCTTTTTAACACGTTGTTGATGAGATTTGGTGCTGCTGGTTGATTTAGTTGGGCTCTGTTTGGTTTTTTGGGGAGCTGCAACAGGATCAGCAGCTGGAGTTTCACTCACTCATAATTTTAAAATGGTCGGAGATAACGTGAGAGGAAACCGCATGGTAGGAGACGGCCTGATCACAAAAATGGCACATGATAGTGTTCTCCCGTCCGGCGCTCTTGTGTCGCTTGGCGTAGTGTCTGTAGAGAACCTCCGTGTTTGGGTAAACCCTGAGGCAAAAGCAGCACCTCACATTTTGCTTGCTGTGCTTTGAAATGCAGTCGAGAACGTCTTTAACTAGAGGGTAGCCGGTGTCACAAACCTGGCATTTGAGAGCTTCCTTTTTGAACCAAGCTGTGTCCTTAAAATTAGGTTCAGTCCAGTCTTTATCCTCCTCGTCGGTTTCCTCGTCGTCGGGATCTCTCACTTTTTCTTCTTTTTATCGGATTTTTAGGTGGGATCACGGCTGCCACCTGAGGTGGTGGTGGAGGTACAGATGTTGATGATGATGTTTGAGGTAAAATTCGGGGAGAATGAGTTTAGGTCTCTTCATTCCATTTGGGATGGATGATGTAGATGCACGGGAGATTTTGCAACGTTGCAGGTTCGTGGTGGGTTTGATAAGCGACGCTTTCCCTTCTTGGACAGTCACCACCTCGATTTCTTCCCTGAAGCACTCCTCTGTGGCCCCCGTCTTCATAGAATCAGGAATCCGACTGAATCGGTTGACGTAGAGGTTCCCATCAATTTCAAGTTGGAGGAGGGCTCCGGCTCCTTTTTCGGATTTGAAGTCGACACCAGTAACTCCGAAGAATTTTAAGGTGTTTTTGAGCAGAGTTATCTCCTCGTCGCTGGAGAGGTTGACGGTGCCTTTGTAAATGAGGCTGAGCATTGCCTCCATCTCATGAACGGTGAAATCTGGGAGCATCACCTCTCGAACGTGAGGATATTCTGCGCCCTGAATAAAAATACATTAATTAATTAATTTTCAGTTAAAAAATTGATTATTCATTTTAGTCTTGAATAACTACCTGGGAGGTAAAAGCAGCTCGGAAGAAAGGGGAGGCTGCCTGGAGGATAAAAGCGTGAACTTTAATGGTTCCTCCTTGACACATTAGTGAAGTATCAGCTAAATAACCACTGGTGTCACTTCGCTGACTTTCCAGGATGTCCAGGTGAAGTCCAGTCTGGAGCTCGGGAGTCCTCTGCAACTTGTACGGTCCTGAAAGAGTTAAATTGATTTAAAAACTAAATTAATGATTCATTTTCACACAAAAATCAAACCACTTTTCAGATTTTCATTGAATAATGAAGCTTATCAACGAATTTCAAACATTATGATTCGTTCAAGGAGCAAATTAACTTACTTTTCGACAAGGGCGGCATTGCAAAGCGGTGAGGGGGTCAGGTCACTTGTCAATTAACTAAAAACTGATGATCATCATCATCAAAGTTGGTCAAAAATCACAAAATATTTAGACTGGAAGATCCCAGTTATGAGCAACTAGAAAGCTAGCAAGTTGATTGAGTTGAGGTTATTTTTCAGTAGTTTAAACTGGAACGGAAATTTTTGTCACTGAAAATAAGAAGAGCAGCGACTGATCTTGTTTTGGTTTCGTCTGTTCGACTTGTTTTCCTGCAATGCTTTTTGTGCATTACATTTATGGGCTTTCAGGAAAAGTGCACGTAGCCCGCCTCTGTTTTTGGATTTTCTGGATCATGAACATTGAGTGATGCACAGCAGCTCAAGGCAAGCAGATACCCAACTCAACTCACGTTCATGTACTTGGGTGGTTTTAGGTACTTGTGAAGAATAATGCTACGTGCGTCCCATTGGTCTGTCCATCGGCTATACACTATATCAAGGCATGGATACTTTGGTTATTTTTAGGATATTATCGTGCAGAACCAGAAATTAAATACACCTACGTGACACAGTCCTTCTGATAATTGCCCACTGCATTTACTTACTCGTTATTTTTAACATCCAAAAATTCTGGGATTTGGTTAATGAGCCTGTAGTTTGCCCTTTCGGAGGGACATATTTCACTAACTCAACTCTGAATTTATACTAGGTGAAGCTGCAATTGTCTGATAGTAGCTTAATGTACATCTATAAATTCAAACATTTATGCCAAAAGCATCTCTTCTGAAATGTAACCACAACTGCTGGCCGCTCATTTTCTCACCTGTTTCACCAGAGCTGTGGACCGAGACCTATTTCTGCGTCTCGGTTCAGCGTTTCGGTTCTTTTCAAAAACCACATGCGGTCTTCGGTGTTCAGGTCTTCGGTTCTTTTCAAAAACCGCATGCCGGTCTCGCCGCTTCCGGTCTTTCGGTTTCTTCCAAAGCACCGCATGCAGGGTTTCGCGTTTCAGCGTTTTCGGTTCTTTGATAAATTCATAAATAATCTTACAAACAGTTGCTGAAAATCTACATAACATGTGCAAATAGAGTAACTCTGTTTTATTAGAACCAAAATGTTCATTTTACGCGATTTAAGTTGCCCCCGCCTATAAGAAAATTTTTGCCATTTCTATCAAATATAGGCAAATATTTTAGCGTTCATCTCAGTTTTGCCAGCTGTGCAACCGAATCTATTTGCGGTCGGTTCAGGTTTTCGGTTCTTTAAACACCAAACGCGTCGTTCCTCGGCTTCCGGTCTTCGTCTTTCCAAAAATTATGTCGTATCTCGGGCTTCGCGTCCCGGCACTTCAGAACGAGAACCTGAACGCCAGGACCGCGACGTCCACAAAGAAACCGCGTCCCCAGCTCTGCCGTTTCACATCATAGGTTCATGACACTATCTTTCAATGTTAATTATAAACTTAAGAAATTACAATTACTCATTTGAAAATTCAATCTTAATTCAGAATTAGTTACTTCAAAGAAACCGTATTTCCTCTCTCAAACACTTTATGTTCAATATGATAAATGATTAAATTTCTATTGATTTTGATAAAAATCCAGTTTAAAAACATATTCAACAGAGAAAGTGAATGCAATATCAGCCCATTTCAGACAATGCGTAGAGTCTTCATAATGGGGCATCGTGTATACTATAGGTAGCCAAGAATGAAACCGATTCAACGATGACAATGAAAAACTATCAGAAGTTACAGACATTGAAATATTGCTTACTAGAGCCACATAGTTACATCTTTATCATAGTTTTCATTCATGATTTTTCTCCTCTGCTCAACTCAACCACTTGTTTGGTAGGAAACTTTTTATACTATACCAAATGCAGTGCTACTTCTACTGCACACGATGTTTGTTTACAATCAATCTAATAACATTTACGACATCATCACCAATTGGATTACTTCAGAATGATGGAGGAAACAGATTCCAAAAAATGGAGAGCTTGTTCCTTCTGCTTCAAAGGAATACCACCACCACCTCCATCGACAAAAGGAGAGGAAGAAGGTCAAGTGCTCAAACAATTTGTGACAATTTTCTCAAGATACGTGGGTGGAAAGTGTTGGAACAACGTAGACTCCAGCGCTGTGACCCCCTGCCAGGAATGTTTCTTGTTGATGACCACATTTTGCAAACTGCATCACCAAATCAAAAGCCTGGAGCTGATGGCAGAGTGGAAGATAAGACAGCTCAAGGAATTAGTGACCACGGCATCAGCCGTTCAGTCGAGAACTGAAAGGTTTGAGAGGTGTTTTAAAGATGATGATGAAGCCCTCCAGAACGTGACTCGATTCAGGAAACTGTTTATCAGCTCGTGTACGTAATAACTTCATCATTACTCGATAAGCATGGAATACTGAACAAATGCAAACTTATAATGTTTATTTTGGTGTCACAGGTGATATGCAGTTGTCAAAGGCTCTTCCCAGAGTTTTGTTGACAAGAGGAAAAGTTCCCCCATCAAATACAGGCCTCGTTGATTCAATTGAGCTGAAGCCAGATGTATTTAGTGAGTCACTGGAAGAAGAGGAGTCTCCATTTGTGGACACAGCGTTTGAATCTCACTTTGAAGTCAACTTCGCCTGTTCCTACTGTGCCAAGTCATTCGAAAGTCAGCTCAAGCTAACCAGCCATTCCAAATCAGAATGCAAATTCACCCCTCCAACTCCAGTCATTCCCCCAAGAAGACGACGAAAGTACAAACGACATAGGATCTCCTTATCAAATAACCTTTCAAGACAGCAGAAAGCGATGAAATTTTGTTGTGCCTCTTGTAACCAAAAGTTCTTATCCAATTTACGCTTACGGCAGCATCAACGAAGTTTCTTCCACATCTTCAGCAAGACGAAACGGAGAAAGGCGACAAGAAAATTTAAGGAAAGAGAGAAAATCACCTCCAAAACATTATCACTGAAGCTCGAGGAAAGAACTGAAGAAAATGGTCTCCCAAATATAGGAATCCTTCGTCCCTTGCGAAAGACTAGAGTACAGCAATTAGTGCTAAAAGAAGAGTCAGATTCAGAGCCAGCTTCAAATTTCAGTGAGGAGAATGGTGACAGTAGAAATAGCTCTTTTACTGACGCCAGCAGCAGCAGCAGGGACTCCAAACAAATCAAAAGGCGAAAAAGTCCTAAGAAAAAGTGTAAAACTGTGAGACCTAAACGGGCAAGACCGCATAAATGCAATGTTTCCAACTGCAACCTTGCTTTCGAATGGAAAGAACATCTCGAAAACCACTCACAACTACATGGTTCCTTTCCCTGTCAATTCTGCAGCATTGTGGAGGATTACGCACCCAACCTCGCTACTCACGAGGCTTCAGTTCACGCCACGGGGCGGAAAGCAAAGCCCCGAAGAAAGCATAAAAAACAGGTTCTCAACCAGTTTCCGAGTAGAGATTTTGTTTGTCCGAGATGCGATTTCAGCACGTTTTCCAAAGCGTTCTACCTAAACCATCATGCTGAAACCCATCTAGGTTTATCCAGAAAGAGTGTGCTCTGTCCTATTTGCAGCGCCCGTTTCGTAAACGACAAAGGGATCAAATTTGGCCATCACAGGAAAGCCTTCCATGACGTGAAGGGAATGGACCCTCAAACGGTTTCTAAATGTGACCAATGTCCAGCTTATTTTCGGAAAGGCTTCCAGCTCATCAGACACAAGAAAAATGTACACAATGTAGACCACCTCCGTTGCAAAGATTGCCACAAAAAATTCTCCACTTTTCTCAAATTGAGAAATCACAGAAGAAACATTCACAAACGAATGAAAAAACCGCGCGCGAGCAAGAGAGAGAGCAGAGATTCGAAACCCTGAATGAGCTGGAGTGGCACACAATTGGGCTGCACAACAGCAAGAAGGAAGATTTATCTGTGATTTGCTCAGAGTGTGGGAGAAGATTTGCTGATTTGATCAGGCTCAAAATTCACATGGTTGTCCATGATGAACAGCACAAGAAGTTGATGGAGGTGAAAAGAAATCAGAGAAGTATGCAGTTTTCGTGTTTGTTTTGTGATAAGAAATGTTTTGCCAAACAGAAACTTTGGGATCACTTGCGAACTCACACGAGGGAGAAGCCTTTCCTCTGTAATGTTTGTGGGGAGGAGTATGCTCATGCTCATAATTTAAGGAACCACATGAATAAACAGCATGCGGCGAATGTCCAGCCGAGAAAATATACGGCACTTCAGTTGGAATCGAAGAAATGGAGGAAGTTGAGGAAATGAGACACCTTATTGTTTGAATTGGGAAAATTATCTTAAAAAGGTGTCAAATATTACCAATTAATCAAGTAACACGATGTTATAATGGAATTGGTGGTAGGTGTGATGATGAGGGTAAAAAGCTGATTGTAATTCTGCCAACGCAACGTCATCATATCATCGTTAATTCTACAATGTACTTGGAATTGTGCATATTACATTGAATATATAATGACTTTATTCTTAAGTTGAATAAAATGGAGTAAAAAAGATACCCGATAGTTGTTTGCATGAATTTTTTAATTGTGTAGTAAACTACCACGTTTTGGTTTATTAAGACACATAATTTACTAGCTATAGTCATACGGCTGAGTGAATGCGTAATGCTTATCCTGTAATATGCTCTTTAATTCCTTCTGAGGTTCATGCATGAAAAGACTACGATGAGTTTTTGCTGAAATATAGATTCTTTACATTACTACTTGAGTTACATCCAAAAGTATGGAGACAGAATCGTCACACTACCCAACCAGTCCGCGCTTTGTTTGGTTGGGCATGTTAAAGAACCACTGTCATATCAAGTAGACGCTAAAGCTAAGAGTGTATAGTGTAATGTACTCAGAGCCAAGTTCTGCTTACTTGGCCTGCAGAGCAAAGCAACCAAACACTAAACGGGAATGCATGACTTTGTTCTCTGGTTGAGCTTGGTTTGGTTGGAGTTGAAGATTTTATGCATAATATGAAAAGGGGAATCTTGGATACGCAATGAATCTGTTCTCTTCGTCTTCTGTGCTTCAGTTGCTGCTAGAATGGAGGAGTTCAGGCTCCTTCAGAATGAGGAATTACTTTTTATATGATGCTCAAGTTCCTTGAATATGTATTGAAGATTTTATTTAGTCAAATTACTATTCATTCACACAACCAAAATACCATATTTCTCCAATGGTATGTGCTACTAAAAACTAATTTTCTTGAATGCCTTAACATTTAAAAAAGATCATACTGGGTTTGGCTTGAAGTTGGAGATTTCATTAATTTCATATATCAAAGAGGGATTATTGAATGAGTTAATGAATTTCTCTACTTTCTGGTGGTTGAACGTTGCTTGGGATGATGAGATTCTCAGCTCATTTGTAAACGTAGTTTTATTTTTATATGACAGCAGCTCTTTTCGTATTAAGCAATATTAACAATCAAATATTCACGTTGAACTTAAATATGCTTAGAGGATGTAGCAAATATGGATGTGTATTGAAAATTTTATTTAGTAAAATAGTCATTCATTTACACAACCAATATATCATGTATCGTCCTAGCTCTACTCCAATTCTAAATGTAAGGACTAACACAGAGCCGGTAGGATTAGCAAGTGAAGCCTGGTAGATAGTCACCCATCCAACGCAACTTGGCTTGTCAGCTGACTGACTGAAACCCACAAACTTCAATGCTCGTTCATATATAATTATAGCATCGGTTATAAAAATATTCAGCAGCAGGAACGTCTAATGTGCTCATATTTTACTTGCGTGTGTTAAGAAAATGTTCAGCATTTGAAACTGGTTAAGTGGGACAAAACGCCACGCGCTGAAACCTTACGCCAACGAATTGACGTGCTTATTAGCGTTTGGTTTGTTCCGAATTTAGCCCAAAATCATCGATCAAAGGAGTGTAAACATGCAATGTCTACTCGTTTGCCCATGTAAGAAAGACAATGTTATGTTTGGCAAGTTTGTTTTATTTTAACAAATATAACGCATCAACTAAAAAATAGAATACAGCACCATGTTGAAATTAGAAAATGGAATGCCGGCCCATTTTTAATTACGTGTTTTCTAAAATTATGAGTTTTTATTATATTATATTTCAAACTACTTAACACACTGCTTATATTATATTCATATACAATGAAGAAAAACATGAAGCTAAAAGCTTTTTCCTATAGTAAAGAAACGTTAATTATACTCTAAACTGGGGCGCTAACCATGGTCTTAAACCTTCGTGGCACAGTGGCACTGCACGAGATCACAGAAGCTCGCCTATCCTGCTCATGTTAAGGCTTGCATGGTAAATTGGATAATTATTGGGAGAACACATTGGGGAATGCCCTATCCTGTACATGTTAATATGCCAGGAGAACACTTGCAAAGTTTAAGACCCATGGTGCTGACAAGCTTAAATAAAACTGCTTAGCAATTGCGATAAAAATTATGATTTTACTTGAAGGTGAAATGATACAAAATTAATTCCAATCAATCGCTTACAAATAATGAAATAAAAGTTTTCGTTTATCAGGTAGCGTTTGAATAAAATTGTAAGTGGTACAAGTCTAATAAAAAATCTAGACGTTTAGTTTTGCTTATATTAATATATTATTACCAATGTTATGTCAAAGTTTAAAATTAAAAGCATGCCACGAGCCGTCTGACATCCTGCATTATGACTGGTATAAGTTTTAGTTGATTAAAAATTGTCTGGATTTAAATGTAAAAAATGACTAGGCTTTTATCAAAGGTGTACACCGTGTCCTTAGTCGACGTTTAAATATTGCCAGTCAACAACCAAAAATTATTTCGCTGCTCAAAATCACTTTTATGCATAAAAGGATAAAAAATAGAAATTTCTAGATCGCATAATTTTTTATGCAAAATCAAAATAAACATGGAATTAATAAAATCGTTTAGAAACCAAATTGTCGCGTTAATACTAATAATACTCCTACAAATACCTCACACACTACAACATTCTCTTAGTAACTTGCTCCCAAAAATTTACTCCGCTTGGAGGACCAACTCGCCATATTTCGGAGCTGCTCAATTCACATTGTTTTGAACCACCTAAACCCTCTCCCAAGTTCACCTATAGATGACGGTTCCTATAACCCTGAACCCTGGCAAGACATCCCAATTATGTTTTCAAAAAAAAGCTACAGCCTGTCATATGCCAAAGAGAAAAGTATTTACGCAAAAACTCTCAGTGACATGATATGCGATAACAAAGGATATGTTCTCACGCCAAAGCACCAATACTTTGAATTTCTTCCTTCGCCTCAATCCAAGAAAAACTGCATCGTGAAAATTTATGTTGACCCTATTTCCTGCAAGTCATGGACGGTTCCTTATCCATTTGATCCAAACGGGGACAGAAGACCAGTTTCAGATGACGTTTACTTGGACACGATTTTCGACTACAGATTTGCAAATAGTAGGATTGGCAACAACATCGCAAAATCTGGGTTGTTTTTTGTGCACGTTATGAAGCCCCGTGTTGGAAGTAAATTCATGTTTGAAAAACTGTTTAAAATTGACTGGCAATGGACCCTCCCTTCGGACGTCTTTAACGCCTACAACATGATACAGCCCACAAAACTTGTGTTTTTCTTGGAATATTCGGTTTTTGAGCAAACGAGTAAAGTATCAACCAAACGGTTGTTGGGTTGTCACAACTACGAAGAATGGCTAAAAAGAATGCTGAACTTTTGTAAAATTTTAAAACCTTCGAAATTGGCATACATTCACTGCATCCAAATAGGAATGGAAAATTCTGCCACATACCCTCCAATGCCGGCATATTTTGTCAGAGATCACGCAACTTGGATGGATTTGGAGTACTTCCGGGGTAAATCTAAGTACTGCTGGAATAATTTAGTATTTCTTTCCCCGTCACCAAAAGTTCTTGGGAAAATGGGTGGTTTGAATATAAAGGATTTGGTGGACATGAGTAAGATATTGGGAAGAGTAGAACATGAGTATATAGTAGAATCAGTTATTTTAGACATGATAGCTCCTAACGCAACTTTATTAGGTACAGAACAAGAAATCTTAGGATATCTCAGCTACAGTTTTCCCTTCTTGATACCCGTAAGACACCACAGCATGTTTACAGAATCACTTGGCTACCAGAGCAGCTTAACAAACGTCAAGTTTATAACGTGTGCACCGACAGCTAAGCAAGGGTGGCTTTCCATAACCGGTTTGGTTTCAGCGTTTGAATGGCGGGTCTGGCTAGTATTGGGGGTCAGCGCGTTTGCAAGCGGGGTGATACTCTATTACATTTTCGAACTGTCCCAGTTGGTTGCTAGGAAACGGGTAGCGAACAATCACAACAACGTGGCATTTGCATGGAACGTCCTGCTCTGTCAAGGAAGCTCTGCTGTGAGAAACATTAGGTGGATTGGTGGCACTTGGGCTCTAGCTGGTGTTGTCATAACCAACGCATATCTTGGGGATAACATCAACATGCTCACAGCTCCATTGCCAATTGAAAAAGTTGACACATTTGGGGAACTATTTCTCAATAATTTTACCCTACATTCACCCACCATATACAAGGATCGTAACAGAATAAATCAAGGCATACTAACACAAATGGATATTATAGGAAGACTTTTGTTATATAAGATAAAATTAATTCAGGGAGATATTCCCGACGCTACTCTATTTGCTTCGCTGTTTCTAACCAAGAATTCTCATCTTACACGGACAGAAGCCGTAGAAGCTTTATTCAAAATTGAGAAAAGGCCAAGTACTTGGATGAGTAACATGATTAATGAAAAAGGAGAAATATACGACCTTAAGTACTTTCTTGAATTAATAGCTAATTGTAAAAAGGATGCGTATGTGGATACGATGGACAACTTAGATACGGCTCATTTTAAGCTGAAGAGGTATCTCAACAAAAATAAACCAGAAGGGGAAGAGCAGCTCACGATGAGTAAGGATTCTTATGGGGAAATGAAAGACAGCTGGGTTTTTGGAAATATACCCTGGCCTGCGACATTGTTTCTGAGGAGGGTTCATGGAATCGTGGAATCGGGTTTGGTGCATGTTTGGAAGGAATGGATCCATAGGGTGGATACATACAAAGATCAAGTTTGGAATGCAAAAAGTAAAGTGGCAGGCTACAGCCCAGTTTCGATGTATGGCAATATACGTGCATTATTTTTGCTCTGTTTGTTCTTACTATTAACACCAATTTTGGTTTTTGTTTGCGAAATGAAACCAAATGTCAGTATTGATTTGAAAATGGGTGGAAGGCGAGCTCTTAAATTGATAAAAACAAAATGTTTTAAAAGCAATCTGTTTACAATCCCAAATTTGAAGTTATTCAAGCGATAAATGTATTATAAGCAATACATAGAAATGAAATGGTAGATAATGTGTCTTAAGGAGTAGAAATACAACAGAATAGCTTAAAAAGAGTTATTTAAAGTAGTTTTTGAAAAAATGATACGTTGAGACTCGCCAAGGTCAAATTTGAATTAGTTTTTAATTTAAATCTGTTACATTTAAAACTTACATAACTGTATTATATAAGGCGCCTGCAATCCCATTTTATATGCCGCTATATTGTAGAAAAATATATTTTCATAGTATAATATCCTGTAGTAAATATTGTAGAAGCTAGGATCTTTAAATTGCGAATTTTTACATTATTAACATCAGACATTTTAAAACCCTCCTTACTTATAATATTGATGAATTTCAACTACATTTTGTTGTATAGAAACATTGCGATAGATAACATAGACAAACTTTGGATACGTTGGTGATAGAAATAAATAATAAAATCCACGGAATGCGTTAGAAATTTATTGTATTCATGCAAACAATTCATTTTGCTTATCTACATAGATAACCTCAGAGGTTGTATCGTTGCTAAATTTAACTAACGCCTGTATATTTGACTAGAAGAGCCTGGATTGGGATAGTAAATAGATCATGTATCATGTACATGAATTTTGGACATGCTGCATGACATGAACATGAAGTTTTAGTTACCTGCATGAAAAGACATGAATGAGATCACATGAATCTATGATCATGTAGAAATTGTAGAATATACTTATTGCTTTAGAATGCAGTGCTTATAATTAGTTTAACATAGCTGCATGTTAAATTCGGGGGGCCTAAAATGCTTACCAACGCACTCCCCAAACTTCAAAATTCGGGAAATCGAGAATTGATGACCTTTTTTTCTCATCACTATTTTTATAGGGGCTGCCTATGTGTGAATGTGTAACTGGTCAATTTTGCTGAACACTTTTTCTGGAAATCGGAAATTTATTTCAAAATTCAGCAAACTTCTAATTTCCGGGAAAATTGCGTTGGAGGTCCTCCAAACATTTTTTAGACACCCGGTTAAATTCATTTGAAATATAATCTAATTTATTACGTAACCCCACTTCCCTTGAATTCAGTTTAATTCATAAAATTACTATTGTCTATTTGATTGATTTAACCAATCAGTACGATATCAGCAAGAACTATGATAGTTTCTTTCTGGTGTTTTAGTAAATGTAAACGAACGTAGAAACTTCTGCATCTTCACGTCTCTATGTTAAATGTAGAACATACGTTGTGTATGTACCTTAGGTAGATTACATGATCATATAGTTCATGTACATAAAGATTATTACATGAATTTCATGTTGCTGTGAGCTTCATTAAAATAAAGTAGTCAATAGTTTACCTTTAACATAATAAAATGGAAAACCAATACACAATTAATTCGGAGGTCATTGAAATTCATATACCGATAACTTATAAAGCAGGAAACTCAAAGGGGGTGGGCTTTGGGGATTTCATTGGGATTTAAATATGATGATGATAATTCGGTTTGAGATTTATGTATCGATTACGTTGTTTTGAATAATAATGTGTTATGTAGTTTCCAAACTTTGGTACTTTACAGTATGCAAGTTTCACCACATACTTAGTAAATAGTTCTAGCTTGGTAGATGCCAAATTTTGGACTTTATTGGATGGATTTGGTTAGAATATATTACAATATTACATGTATAGTGAGTGTATTTTGTTGAATTTTTATGGTGTGTGATATGATTCGTTTTAGTTTATAGAAAATATTACAGTTTGGATTGTAGATATTTTTGTCACACTGAATTTTGACGGTTGAACATAATTACTTCCCAACTTAACTACTTTCCGATGGAAGTTGTTAAATTTCCCGTCAATTTAAAAGGGCACGCAAACAAACTGGTAGCATGGTCTCACTACATATATATATATGACGTGTGAACGCTGCAGATTCTTAAAAGTAATTATTTCTTATCAGGATTGAATATATTCTTGACTAACGAGCAAAGTACGTAGTCGATCGGACATCAAATTGAACCACTTGTGTCCCAAATTGTAGGCACTTAGGAAATAACACTACCCAAAATATTAGCCGTGAATGAGCATTTTTGTTTCCGTGGCTTAAATTTTTGAAAATGCACCTCTGCCGTGCATTGTGCTATTTGATAAAAATTTCAAGTTTTCAAAATTTAAAAAAACGTTTTTTAAACATGCAAATTAACATATAAAAATTCCAAGTGAACATGGTCCGCCGCTTGACAGTTTTTGAAAGTAATCAGTTTCCAAATTTTGATCTGGAAGGGGATATCAGTTATTCATGTGTCTACGAAATGCAACACAAGTCGTTCAATTCGGTGTCCGATCGACTGCATAATTTGCTAGTAAGTTTTTCCACCGGATATTGTATAGACGCCTAAAACTCACAATCAATATTCAAGTTATTACATATCACCTTCCACTAGGTGAAAATTTGTTAAATCTTCCGTACAATGTCTAAAATTCCCCAGGGCAACTGTAGTAAATTTCTATGTAGTAACCATGATGGGAAACGGGCTCTTTTACACAGGCCTTTTTTTTGACAGTGAAATATCTTGTTTGTTGTGCGTTTTGGCCAGTTCGAAGATTTTTTTCCATGGTGAAGCAAGACCTGGTGCTGACCTCGTCTTTTTCCGTTATTAACCAAAATTGGGATACAATACGTTGTAAGTGTTTTTATAAAATAGGAGAATTTTCGAAATCAAACCCAACTAGAATAAATTTAATGCTGACTCATCACTGCTTTCAAGGACTTGTCGTTTTAAAACAACACAAGATTTTTTAGGAGAGCAGATTATCGATACTCCAAACAATTTCACCCTAGTACTCTCTCCACTATTTCTTCCTATACCCGGTCGTGCTTTAATTTGGAGAGAAAATAGTGTGAAATTTTTGTGAAATTTTGGTTCCATCTAGATTAATATTCATGTACTTTCGAGTAAATACTCCAAATGAAGTTGCTACAACAAAGTGGGATTGGAACGAGTACTATAAATTTTTTTCCTCCCTAAAAGTTATCATTTCGGTTTCACATAATTGACGAGCCCGGCGAATAATGTGGTGTGAGGAAATTAAAAAAAATATTTTTGAAGTAGCCTTAGTAACTTTTTAAGAATGAATTTTTCCGCTACGGAAGTGTCCGTCTAGCTCAGATGTCTGAGGTTGCTACGTTCCGTTTAATAGCTCTCGATTCGCACCAAATTTGGCACATAGGTAGTACTCACTAAAACCACTCCAGGGAATACTTTTTAACCAAATCGGTGACCCTTTTTAAAAGTTGTGCGCACGCAAATATAAAAAGTCATCCGACTTGGTTGAAAATGATTATTTAAGGGTAGTATGGCATGCTGAATTCGGTTCAGTCATCAGATTGATCAGATTGACACTTGTGTCCGGGTGCTTAAATTTTTTTTGGAGGACTTCTAACGTATTTTTCCCGAGATTAAAAATTACCTCAATTTTTAAATAAATGCACCACGAATAAATGAAATAAAAGGTCCTCAAAATCTGAAAATCCTGACAACGCTGTTGGCGCGTTGGTAAAGTTTTAGGCATTTACTTGCGTCTATCTTCAATATTTCATAATAGATCCAGATATTCTTATATCATCAACATTAAGATCCAAATATTTAAAATAACGTTAAAATGTTCGTGTTATCCATCTATGAGGTAATATAGAAAAAAGTTCAAGTAGCCAAAATTACTGTTTTAAGAACAGGCTTTGACGTTACATCTTTGACGTAATGCTTCTGCCCAATAAGAGGTAAATTTAGCAATAGATAACGAATGTTCTGTGTCAATGAATTCCAACTACTTTTTCTACTTTTTTACATTCTGTTTTAAAACTATATTTTTCAAAAAATTATTGTTACTTTAAGCAACGAAATTTACCCACATTATTCGCCGGGGCTCGTCAATTCTTATGCAGTCACCACAGCAGTTTACGCAAATTTCCTACAGCACGAAATTTGAATGAAATTTGCTAGGAAATTTGTGCTGAAATTTGAATGAAATTTGCGATAAAATTTGTGCTGAATATAATCGAATCTCGTGTATTTGGCAGACTGATTAACTGGCTGCAGTTGAACCCGTTTATAAATTAAATTTAATTAATGATTTCAGACCACAAATTTATGAGCACTGACTGAAAACGCAAATTTCCTTCAACATGAAATTGAATGAAATTTGCTTGTAGCGAGCTAATTCTTTTCAGTTTACATGTAGGAAACTTGCAACATCTAGTGATATTTGTTTATGTATATATTTGACATTATTAGTTTGCATAACAGTTCATATTCAAACAGCAGCGTAAAAATTTCCTACAGCACGAAATTTGAATGAAATTTGTGCTGAATATAATGAATCTCCTTCCCTTCCCAGACTGATTACTGGCTGCAGTTGAACCCGTTCAGGGCGAGAAGACGGAGATTCACGGCGAGGAGACTTGCCCGCGTGGTCATCAAGCCGCGGTGA
>LJIJ01004298.1:0-15293 GCA_001718145.1 Orchesella cincta
AAAGAAAAGATGAGAGTGGCTAGGCCAGTGTGTGTAAAAGCGAATCTTTGTGCTGATTAAAAAAGCTCTACCTGAAATAAACGTAGTCTCTCTACTTGTTTTTTGGTGCAGCCGTCGCTAGACAGGTCTCATACACAATTTCGTTGGAAGAGCTTTTCTGTTTTTCATTTGATTGTAATCCCACACGGCACGGCTTGAGAATACACACACATGATGGTCAATGAAGATACCTACAAACTAAAGGAAGTCATGCAGAAGGAGATAAATACGCGTCATTATAACTACCAATTCTAAATTCATTGTTATCAGACGGTTCTGACAAAGTAGCAGCTGAAATATAAACATTTTTTTTTGAAAACAGAACATTTCGTTATGTCATGTGAAGTTGCTGCAACTGACCATTTGACATGAAAATTCAACAGCTCATGTTCTGGACAAAAAGTTGTGATATAATTTATCGACAATTTTAAACATCTAGATTTTGTATTTAAGACATAAGCAACATTTCCTTAATAACGGCTTTAGCAAGTTTAGGGTGAGTGGGAGAGTGAGGCTGCTCCTTGGCATTTTCGTGTATATGCAGTTCATGCTCTACGCATAGCTACGGGTTAGCAATCTGACGAAATCAGGCATGTACTGCGTAAAGCCAAAGCTCGTGGCTTACAAGTTTCACCTTGGTTAGCTGAAGAGCTACGACGAACCAAGTTACTTTAAGGTAGTTAGGGTAGCTATAAGCTAGTTTAGTTAGGCTGGTATAAATTGGTCCAAATTGTTTGAATTGGTTCAAGTTGGTGTTATTTGGTCAGGTTGGTTTAAACTGGTTTAAGTTGGTTCAAAAGAACTATGTAAGGCCAAATAATACAAAGCTGCGTTCACTACGTTATCAAGAATCTCTTATTACGTATAAAAAATTTCGTGCTTCACGAGGAGAGAAAGAGGAAGAATCTACGTAAACGATTCTCATTCTGTTATGGACCATGTGATTTTCTGTTTATGACAATTGGAAATTAACTGTGATAATTTAAAACTTGATAAATCAACGATATTTTATCAACTTTATGGGATTATCGTAGTGTTTTGGCAACTGCCAGATACGACAACTTCATTCAAATCCAAAATTCATTTTCCAGACAGGTGCAACCGTGGATCGTGTATTTTACCTATTCGCGGTTGAATAATACATTAACAGCTGTAAGTAACCAAAAACCATTAAGTAAAGAACATTTGCTTACTTGTCGCCACCACCACAATGGACAAAAAATACTTTTTATGCTCATTTTTAGTAATCACTGTGACTTTTTAATGAGCAGGAATAAATCAAAATCTGTGGAACGTTACTGGAAAGTGAACATCTCTTAGTTGATATCAACATCAGTACGCCAGCATCATCATGTTCGAGATTGAGTTATCAGAAGAAGAAAATTTCTACAAACTCCAGAATATGGTACTCAGCTCGTCAATACAACTCACTCTATCATAAAGCCACTAAATTTTACAACGCTTTAATCTACTGACCTATCAATGCTCTGGTCTATCACGTTTTCGCTTTTGAACAATCGGTACATGCTAGAGGTGTGCAATGGCGCCTGCAGGCCCCGCCGCCGCCTGCAAAACGGGCGGGCCAGGCGCAAAAATTGACATATGTTGCAGGCGCAGGCGCGGCCAGGCGGAAAATAAAAAAGTTACAGGCGCCTGCAGGCCGCCTGCACTTTTTGAAACATTTGTAAAACTAAATATCTGCTAACATATTTGCACTTTATAAGGCAGTAGTTGTTTACCCAAACACTAATATATTATAAATGTGCTCTGCTTAATCATTTTAAGCCATTTAACTGGCGCTTTGGATGAAGTTCTCTACTTTATTTCCACTGAATCATTTCATTTGTATGCCGCAGTATGTAGTTTAAGGCCGCTCTCTGGTTTCACGCTGAATTCCTTGAAGTTAACGGAGGAAGGGTCGCGCTCCTCACACCATATTTCAAGAACGTTACACAATGTTTGTAAGAGTAACCCAAACCCAACACGCTTTCCCACTTTTTAACAAACAATTTTGCTAATTATTTGAATAGATTTTAGAGACATGTAAAATAACATACTACCGTTCTTAATATTATTGATACCTACAACTCATAAGACGAGCTACCAAAAGAACGCTGCGAGTTTTATGTGCATATTATAGATATGAGGATCTTAAGGTATGGTAATCGTTTTTTAACAATTTACCTACCACTGCATGAATTGAGGAACTCCTTTAGCTTTTTGTGAAGTGAAGTATTTGCCTAAAAAGTGTAGTTTTATTTAATCGGTGGATGCCTAAATCTTAAAAAGTGACACATTTTCCTATTTTGCATTTTGCCTGAAAAAAGTGGGCATAACGCCTTTTCGGTGACCATTTAAATGCATGCCGTTCCTCATTGAGTTCAAGATTGGGAAGCTCAAGGAAGAAGACGAGGAGGAACTGGAACTGAACCGGGACCATCTCTGGCACTGCATCATCTCAGGTGGTGGTGTGGAGGGAAAAGCTGACAGCTCTCGCAAAGTGGTGGCGAGGGAGACGGCTTCCCAAGAGTTTCTTAAGAAGTTACGAGCTCAGCATCCTGAAGTTGTAATTCCGAGATTCGAGCTGCAGCCAGAGTTTCTCATTGACCCAAAGGTGGGCAAGTGGGTGGAAGAGTTGGCTGGGGAGCTCGGCTCAGAGGTGGAGTTTAACAAAACTGTGAGGACGCTGGATCCTGGCCGACGACAGAGAGGTGATCCATCCTACGTGTATGTCTCTACTTATCTAATTGATGGCGTCACTTATCAAGGTAACTCATAAAGAAAAATGAGAGGTAAATATTACCGCATTTTGTCATTAATTACTTCACAAATACACTGTAACTTTTTATTTTTTGCCGAAGGTGTAAGCAGCAATAACAAATACTCTGCTTTGAAAGCCGCTCGAAAAGCTTGGGAAGCGTTGACTGGTGAAGAATTTCAACACACCAAATACTTTTTGAGAGACAAGTGCGATCCATTGTTGCAGTTTGACTTCATTGAAAGCGAAGCGTATCATGTGGTGTCTGCAGATGTGGAAAGAGAAGTCATCCAAGCTACTCCTACGGCTAAGGGAGTCGAGCAGGATTTAATTCTGGTGAGTTCAGACCTGGACTGTCAGTTGTTACTTTTTAAACCAAACAAACTCTACCTGTTACTCAATAGATAATTGGTATGGGTATTTTTTATTAGGACGAAGTTGAGGACTGCAATTCTGATGACGACATGTTTCCAGTACATTCCTTCACATCAGTTTTGAAGAGAAACCCGGAGCTGAATGAGATATTGAAAAAGACAAAGCAAGCGGAGCAGCTCAGGGAAAAGGAGGAACTGGATGCCCGGCGGATCCTGGCTGTTAACATCAACCAACTTCCTCATATTGCTGCCGCACCGATTGGGAACTGTATGGTTTTGCCAGAGTCAAATCCCAAAGACCCATTCCCTGATTCCATCGAGGTCTTTAAGACGGGGTCTTCCGAATCCCAACAAGCTTCTCAGGGCTCTGGTATCGCTCCATCATCATCTATATGTGTTACTGCAGGTTTAGGTAGGGGACGTGGTCGTGTCATAATTAAATATTAGAAGAGTGTATATTAGAAAAAGTTAGCTATGATTGGCATAATCAGTTAAATTTCTCTTTCTATATATTTTGATGTTCTTTGTTGATCGATTCCAGTACAGTATGCTGTTATTTGAATTATGATAAGATGATTCATGACTGATCAATAAACTTTATGGAGACCATGTTGTAGAAATAGCTTTAAAGTCTGTTTTGCGTAGTTTAGATCACATCGTTTCACTTTTGGGGTATAATTAAAGGTGATGGAATAAATTCAGTACTAATTTGTTAATTTAAAATATTTTGCTTGTAAGTTCCAACCATTTATTTGACGTCAGGGCCAAAAGCTGTACTTGTACATAAACTCATAGTATTTACATCATTCAAATGGTAAAACGAAACTGTTTTTCGTCCCCAAAACCTCATTTTTTCAAGTAACCGTTTTAACCATGCAAAGTTACCGTCTAGTATCCAGTGACATGACTCATGTTCATTTTAACTGCAAATATACGAGTGGGTAAAGATGTATCGAGTCATGAAAAGAGTGAAACAATTTGATTTCGAAAAAGAATGCATATCACTGCTGTTGATAGTGGGAAAGTGAATGATATTATATTTTTTGGATGAATGTGAGTTTGAATGAGAACAGGTACAAGGTATATGGAATGGTAAAAAAGGAAAATGCACAAGAGTTCTTGAGGATAAAATACTAGAAAGGTTGCGGGCTTTATTGCAAAAGAAGATAAGAAGATTCTATGGTAAAACCAGCAGAATGCACCGCAGATACTAAAGTTTGACTGAGAGCGAAGAGCCTGAGCTCGTTCGGATATTTATAGGAAATTTTAGTTACATACATAAGTTAAATGATAAGGAATTGATTTTCTTATGAAAGTACATACAATAGTGGCTGCATAAAAATGGCAAACATTAAGTTTTAAGGAAACATGACATCTGAATTTAAGAATACATAATGAGACAAAAAAGGTCATACATAATGAGCTAGCGAAATATTCATTTTCTTGGAGATTCACATATTTTTACATAGGTTCAATTGAGACTAAACAAACAAGGACATTGGTCCGAAACAACTGCTAATAATTGAGAAAACTGCATTAGATTGAGTACGCATGAGTGAAAAGTAGTTGCTACACATCATCCCCCTTCGGTAGAGTAAACACAAAGCAAAAGCATGCAAAATGTGAGAAAAAGTTGCTTCGTTGAGAAAAGGCTAACACAAATATTGCTTTGCTTGCACGTCGTTGTTGAACATATTACTTTTTCGGAGTGTGCGTGTGCTGAGCTGATGATCGTGTGTATTCTTGGTTTCTCCACCTCGCAGTTGTGGCAGTGTGAGACGCAGAGTGGACGAGATATTGGTAATAACAAATTATCATTTGTTGCCTTAAATAACTAATTATTGCAACTCTGGCGACAGATTCACCTCTTTTTCGAGAAGTAAAAACTGAAGGTTTATTTTGTTAGTTAAACACTAGTTCCAGTTTCCTCGTGTCTTTCTGAGAGTGTTTACATTGACTTTTCAACACATTGTGGAGGATTTCAACAATTCATCCCTTGGTTAACTTTTTTTATTGGTTTTGCACAGAATTTTACTACCAACTTGTGAAAAATGAATACTTCTCGTAATAAACCGGGCGTGTCGAAATCCACCGGAGGGAAGTCGGGGCCTGGAAGAGATAAAGCGTCAAATGATGAAGGAGCGTCGTCATCCAAACCTCCGAGTGGTGAAGGCAAGGGGAAAAGGGTGATGTGTCGCTTGTGTCCCAACCGTATTGTGGGGACGATTCCTCATTGTGCTCCCGAAATGCAAGCCTTCATTCGGAAAGTGTTCAAAGCGATGGATCTTAAGGAGGACTTTTCAGACGGTGAAAGTCACCATGAATTTTCCTTTTGTCACGATTGTAACGGAGCGGTGCGCGTTGTCTGGGATTTAACTGAAATCCTCGAAAAGGTTGTCATTCAGTTAGATGAAGCCTTGCGATCGGTGGAGAAAAGAGAGGGAATGAATAAGCCAGGCTCCCCAGCCAAGAGGACAAAAGTTCAATCGCAGAGGTTAAAACTCAGGAATCACGTTATGGATCGTAAGTGCATTATCCGTGGCTATGATTATGTTTCCAGTAGAAAATCATTAACAGTCTTTCGTTTTTTTCAGTGTGTAAAGAAAAGCTGATCAAACGAAAGGAAGTGACTGAAAGCGTGTCATTTCCAAATGGAGAGATAGGAGCAGGACTGTCGTGGAATGATGCCAGGGCAAGAACGGGAGAAGTGGGGTCGGATGACGCTATGAATTCCCAGGAGCCAAGTAATGGGATTTTACAGAATGCGAGTGGAGACGCAAGGCCGAGCCCCTCTAATGAAGACAACGAGGTTGACATGTGCCCGATGGCGAGCCATTCCATATTCTCGTTCAAACGTTAAAGCAGGAGCCTTGGTAAGCAAAGTCCCAAACAATCATTGCATCCATTTGTATAAGAGAGGCACTAGGAACATTTGACTACTCTCAAATACCTCAATTCTTACAGGGACGAGGAAGAGCCCGTTGGGGATGATAACTGGATGGATGTTGACCATCCTTTTCCGGCAGAGATGCTTCAAATAGCGGACATAAAACAAGAAGTCGAGTAAGTACCAACAGGGGCTTCTAGAATTAGCAAGTCTTACGCAAAGCAATTCATTTGATTTCTCTCCTTCATTTCCAGGGAAGCAGTTCCGTATGAAGAACAAGATGATACTGACGATGAGACAGTGGGGGATGGAACTCGGTTGGAAATCTACGTGTCGGATTCAACAAAGCGAAAGAGAACAATATACGGTGGAGTGGAGATCAAAAGGGTTTTTGGTACCGGGATGCATTCTGCGCTAGAATTTCTTGAGTGCAGTGCTTGCGGCCATCTCATTCGGATTCCAAAACCCCGCAATAAGCGGAATTCCCCATTTAAATCTATGAAAAGTCACGTCCAGCAAGCTCACGAAGGTAACTTTGGACTTGTTGCAAATATTTCTCCTTTATATTTCCAAAGTAGTCATACTAACCAGATTTGCTTTCTTATCAGAGGATCCAGCTGTGCCAAAACCTCGTCGTGCTATCGAGCCGACTTGCCCCCTTTGTTTTGAGAAGTTTGAAAGCGTAAAAGAGTTGAAGAAACACAAGTCTCAACAACATTCCACAGATACAAATCCCGAATGTGACATCTGTAAAAAACCCTTTCCAAAAGGAACTGGTCCGATTCATATCTTAAATCACAAATTAAGCCATAAGAATGATGAGGAGCGAGAAGCAGCCATTGCTGCTGGGGAGCTTGGCACCGACAACCGCAAGCTTGCAAATAAAAATTTTGGAAAATGTACGTCTGGGGAAAGCGCTCGAAAGAGACAGAGGAACAAGACTCCATCAAATGAAAAGAGTATTTCAAACGTGAATCAAGCGAATGCCATTCCATCCTATGACGCAGTAATTTGCAGCTTGTGTGGACGTGGCTTCAAACGTCAGTGCTATTTAACTAACCACATGAAGACTCATGGTGTCGTGCAGCCATCCTCCCCACAAAGAGTTAAGGTCCAGAAACGCTCCAAGAGTGGGAAAGTAATGAGAGAAGGATCAAGGAAAAGTGGCAGGAAGTCACCGCAAACTGAGGGCGTTGGCCCGGGTCTGTCTAGCGAAGAATTCATCTCCAGGAGGCGAATCCGAGGAAAAATGAAAGGGATACGTAGGTGAAAGTTAGATGTTAGGAGAACGCCGGTAGTAGTGAAGAAACCCACGATGTGATTAATTTAATTTTTCTGAAATGCTTTTAATTTAGGTATCAAAAACATTAGTGGGGCATCTTTAGCTATTTTTTAAGTGTTAAGCTATATTTATTGTGGTTCTTGCATTAGGCTTACGCGTAGGTTTACGGTATTAGTTAGTGGATCATGCATGCAGAGTAGATATTGATTGATGGTTGACTTGCATGGATTTTAGACAATACAAGACGGATAGGTCGACTGATAATTGTGATTTTAACAAAGTTAAAATTGGGTTTCGTTTTCATTATATTATAATAGTTTCGTATGGTGAACAGGTTGTATTTAGTGTAATCATAAATAGCTGATCTTATAATCAAATCGAGGTCTGTAAGGGATCATGTACGTGGAAATATGGAAAAAGTAATAAAATTTGTAAAAATGAACTTCCACACTTCTTCCTTTCGTGCGGTTTATAGCTTTCATGTTTTGCATCACATATCTCATGTTATACTCATCAGAATCACATAAGATAATTTGGAGCGGTGAATATAATACGTTTTTCTTGAAAAGTCTGAGACAGCTCTTCTCAAACTCATTGGTCATTGATGCTTGCATTTCGTTGTACGGATGAGAAACACGGGATTTCTTCTAAACTCATGATGTATTGGGAAAAGCACCAGTGTTTGTTCAAAAATAATATCTTTACGATCGTTACGAATCCTGAGCATCAATTGCACTATCATCTAATGATCATTTTTAAAAGACAAACGTCATAACACACACTCGAAGGTGAAAAGGTGCATTTTGTTTGTCCTTATCTCCTCACGTACGGGACTTCGGGATGGTTTGACACTTGCCTGAAGAGAAGGGTAATCCTATGGAAAAACTGTACACCACTCAAAGAAGAGATTCCCAAGTAGAGAAAGATGAAAAGTAGTAGCCACATCGGAATGAAAACTAAGGCTGTAGATTTCATCATTTAAAATCCAAGCAAGATTGAAACCGCCTGAATAGATACTCTTTGCTCTAAAAAAAGGCGCATTACATCTTTAACAAAAACACAAACATCAAACAAAAGCAATGCCCTTGTCACGTCTTCTTAGTTATTGAATCAGTTTGTCTTCAGCCCCCGACTAGTTTTGCAGCAGGAAAATGAGTTTCAAACATTTGCTGTGATTCTGGAAAATTTTCTGTGCGTGTGAACTTTTGAATTGCATTGTGAAGTGTAAATGGAATCATTAAATTGTGTTGTATCTAATCATTTTGGCGTTCGACAATTTAGTAATAATACTAAACTCATATTAAAAGTGTCTATAATATACCTTAGTTGAATATGAAAGGGTTACAAGGAAGTATTTAGTTCGCAAGAATGCTCACATTGTTTCCAAAAATCATTATCATTCATACGATCACATTGATCCCCTTGTTTTATTGGGAATCACTTCAAGATACTAAGTTGTAAAAAGGATACCCAAACATTTCAGCTTCAGTTATACATAGCATAGTGAAAACAGTAGAAGAAACTTGTCAAAACTTGGTATTTAACAGTTATCTGTTTTTACGTCATAAAATTCAACTGCCTTTATTATTTTGAAAAATTAGCAACGACTGGGTTACACCAGCTTCTTTGATGTTTGAAAGCTGCCTTTATAAAACACTACAGTGCGTCAATAATGTCTTTACGAGATATGGATTCTCATTTTGTCCTTTCTTTCAATTTAACGTGTTAAACGATATCAGTTGAATTCTTTTATTTCATTTTACGATGCACTTGACCTTTCATAGCCGTTATAATACTATTTAAAAATATCCATATTAAGAAGGAAGGAGAACTTAATTTATGGATGAGTACGCTCTGTTGAAGGACAAGAAATGCATATCTAGCAATGGCATAAAATGTCTTTGACAGTCAAACGTCAGCTAGTAGCTGAAAAAGTGATAAAGGTAAAGCGAGAAAGAAAAGACAATTGTAAAGTAGTGCATTTAGCACCTCAGAAGTAGGCCAAATCTAACTATAAATTGCCCGGAAAATGACTTACAGATTTCATTCCTGGTTTGCTAGTCAGACTGCAAGGTTGAAAAGAAACTGAGTCATTCTCTGAAAAGTATATTCTCAAGTAATTCAAGAGTTTCCGGAACGTTGATTTCCATAGGTTTATTATTCTATTTTCCTGAATCGAATACGAAATAGCTATTTTTTTCGGTAAGAGTGAGACACGTTTGTACTGACTTGATTATCTTTCAAAACTTATTATTAGATAGTTATGTTGATATTGTGACTTAAAACTTCGTTTAACAGGTTTGAAAATGGCTACCAAAAGTATTGTTGCACCATCACCGACAAAGCCATCATCCACATCTGGACAATGGACTAATCCTTAACGCATACTCGTTAGTTGCAACGCCGAACATTGACCAGTTCAAAAATTTGTATGGGGTAGGAGATTGTGGAGCCAATCTGGAAGAGGTCGTCTTTGAGTTTGGGACAACAGACACTTTCTCTCTTCCCGAAAACGTTCAGCTTGCACGAGAGGAAGCACACCGACTAACGAGTTTACAGCCAAACTCATCTGGAAACAGGAACTTCTGCCCAGGGTAAAATCTAATAAGTGAAATATCCTTAAGGTTTTTTTTAGCTTCAATTCTTGCAGTTTTATTTGTTTATTCCAGTTCAAAATTCGGTGTGATTGCCCGGTCCGGGGACAAGGCGCCGGTTCTCTTCTTCGGACTGTGTGACTGTCCAACTTGTAAACAATCAGCCAACGTTTACCCAAGTCACCTCAAGCCAATCAGCATTATATCTCAGCTTAATATTGGAGGCTTACAGTTCACAGTAACTAAATTCACTTTTAAGCCACATTATTATTAGCAGCAGCAGCAACGTCTGTCCATTTGGAATTCAGTATTAAACCAATTTTACTCAATTTTACAGTTCGTCCGATTTGTAAAGAGGAATACAACATGGGATTGCCGTTGTCAAAGAATTTGAAAAATGTGCTTTACTACACGAACCGTTGGACCATCCAACATTCCTTGCGGAACTTCATAACGGTAAAAATGCTTCTCCCTTTCAAAATTTTAATGGATTAAATTAAAAGTATCTGACTGATCTTTGTGTGTTTATTTCCAACACGTTAGCACCTTCGTTCCATTCGTGTCCCAGAAGAGCATGAAGTTGCAGACATCAAGACGACCATAAAATTGACGAGTATCGCTGAAGTAGATGCCGCTTGTTACGATAACCATAAAACTTTGGTGCTCATGCTGCATGACCGTGGGTTTGCTGACTTTCAGTTGATATCCAGTTATGACGGCATCACACATGACTGTCATAAAGTTATCCTGAGTGGTAAGTAAAAAATTATTTCATTTGGTTGCTTGTTTTGGCTTTCAAGATTAATACCTCATTTTCTATTTTTCCAAAACTTTTAGTTCAGAGCAAGGAACTGGAAAGGACTGTACTTCGGAAGCAAGCGAAGGAAGAACCACTGGAGTCAAGGAGCAAGCTCAGACTTACAGAAAACGGGACGACTATTTCGGCGTTTTTACAATCGATATATTTCAAATCCGGGTTGCCCATTTCATCCTCCTTCGAAGTAGCAGCCGGATTGCTGAGACTTGGCTATGAGTATAACTTACCAAAGTTGACTGCGGCTGCAGCCCAAATGCTTATGCAAAAAGTGGAGAGTGGTGACCCCGACTGGAACACTCCAACTGCCTTGTGGAAGCTGTATGAGTTTGTCAGACTTTTGGATAAAATTGATGTGGTTGTTCGGTTAAAAATAGCGATTGTGACGAAGCTGCAAAGTAAGAGTTGCACTTTTTATATCTGACTTTTGTGCGCACGTAACATAGGTTCTAACAGTTTTACAATTCTTTAGAAACCTGGTGAAAAGAAGCTGGAGAAAGTACGGAGTCTGCCACGGATGAGATGAAAACCTTAAACGGAGGAGAATCAGTGGATCCAGTTGTTGCCAACGACTTTATCTTGGACGTGGTGGATTTAGGAAAATTTGATGAATGAAACTGTCTTCAGCTTAATAGAATGGGTTTTGTAGAATATAATAGGGCTTTATTTATTAGTAAATACATTGGACCTTGATAATAATAGTTAAATTTAATTGATTGTTGTGGAGTTGAGAGTTTTGAGTCTTAACGATGCTGAACTTAAAGAGGGTTAATGTTTGTTTCATCTTTATTGGGTATATACTATTAGATTGGCCAGGGAAAAAATTAAATTGAATTTTGTCACACTTTAGATAGATAAAAATGTAAGAACTTAAATTGGTTTGGGTATAATATAATATGATATAATTGTATGTATGTAGTCACATGTATTGTGGATTGGTCTTGAAGATGATAAATAAAATGTTCCCTGTAATAGCAAGCGAAAGTATACATTTCGTTTTTAATTTTGCGCAGTCATCAACCATTGTCTGTTTTCAGTCACTTGTAAATAGCATGAGATACGTGATAGACAAGAAAAAAATGAATGAAAGAGTTGTATTCGTTTACTGGAAAAGTTAAGTCAACCACCTAATCAATACACGCTTTTGTTTCTTTTAACATTCTAAAGTTAAGGTGACTTATGTTGTTATACAGTAATACTGCTTGCCAGTATTCATCTGAATCAACAACCGATATCTACTCATAAATGAGGCGGATGCATGAAAAGATCCGCAAACACTTTATCATGCAAACGGGAAATCAAAGTCATGGATGAAAGAGCCAATAAAGTTTAACATTCAGCATTAATGAAAATCAAGTTGCAGATGATTAATTCTTTCAGGAACAGTGTCAAAAAATTTTTAGTAACTTTTAGATTGCTCAAACCTTAGATTATTCCTCAATCATTTTTCAGTCCTTTGTCTTCCCTTTCTTCCAGAATAATTTTGAACAGAAAGAAAAGCTTAGCTGTGATCATAAAAACGACTTATTTTTAGGTAAAGTAATATTTTTCAGAAGTTTGAGAGACACGTTTTAAGTCAATCTACAGCTGGAGAGAAATCGTTAAACGAACGACTTTGCAAGCTAATACGTTATGCTTGAGACGAATACGAGAATACCAATTTCATTGATTGAACGACACGTTAAAGAAATCTAATTTATATTGCAATACATGTGAACGTCATCTATTGTGGTGATAAGTTAATAAAAATGAAAATCCACTTTCCAAAAAAATCAGACGCATACTGACAGTTCATATAAGCAATGTATTATAATCGAATGAGCAACACTAATTAACACAGCAATAAACTTAACACAAATAAACTTAATAAACTTATAAATTGACTATGAAAGCATCACTACAAAGTATTACAATACTTCAAACAAATCGGATTCAAATGAACAAGTCTTTCATGATTAATTAAAGCAAACGAGTACTAAATTATATTACATCTAGTTTAATATAAGATTATGCAAGATTACATTCACATCCATCATCTACACAGTTTAGTATTTATGAACTGTCACGTGATTAGTCTAAAAACTAAAAAATACATGCAACTAAACACTTTTGAGTAGAAAGTACAATACTCAAATGAATAAATGTAATCCTTCCAAAACAAAATACTTGGTCACAAGTTATGTCCGCCATTTAATTGCTCAACACTTTTTTGCTTAAAGCCTGGAATTGTAAAATTCATTTGATTATAGTACACTGCATATTGCATAGTTTTAGTTGGAATTATGAAGGATATGATGACCTTACTTTCTAGTTATATGGTGAAGTCCCAACTTCGTTATTCAATGTCAAGTCGCTCCTCCAAGGTACGCAATCCAGACCTCATATTCTCTAACTCCTCCTCACACCTCCGCTTTTCCTCTCTTTCTCTCTCAAGATTTGCTCGAAGCTCCAAAATTTCATTCGCCTGAGTTTTTATTTCACTATCCTTCAGCTTCAGGCTTTGCTCCAGAGTGGTTATCTTTTTACTTGCGCAGTTATTTGAGTTTAGCCGTCGCTTCAGTTCCAAAATGGTCGCATTGAGAGTATCTATATTCTCCCTAAGCCTCAAATTCTCAGTAGTTAGCCGTTTATTACACTCCTCTGTATCCTGAAGCTTTTGACGGGTATCTAACACCACTTTCTTTACTCGGGCGAAAGAATCAGTTGAACATGGTCTTTTTCCCGGAGCTGCCGGTGGTGGAAATGGTTTTGCTGTTGCTGCATTTGTGAGTCGGTGGCTGTTCCCATTTTCAGTTTCTGCTAGAAGGCCATCAATTGCTGCTCCTGCACACAAAGTGAGTTCGCCAACCGTTCCTCGACAGTGTAGTTTACTGCCGCTTTTATTATCTTGTCAGCTTTCACAAACTTTGCAACGACGGCTGTTTCTCGGTCCTTGCACCGATGAAGTTCTGGAGAAGACGCATCGTAAATTTTGAGGTTCCTTGAAGGTAAATGTAAGTTAACATGGTTGCATTACAAACACGAATGAAGTAAATGAAAATATAATTTTTACTCAGTCGTCAGCCACTGCCAGGTTCATCAAAAACTTGGACAAAGTACAAAATTTTCCCGTGTTTATGCCAGATATAACCACGATGTTCGTATTCTTCTGGTTTTGGTGTGCGTATCATGGCAGGCCAGAAAGGGTAACCTTTTACCCTACCCATCACCAGACACCCTTCAAAGTACTTCTCATTTTGTTTGAGAAACTGTGAAGACAAGTACGAAATATTAGAACGAAACCAAACACCCTTCACAATATTTCTCATGTTCTTTGAAAACCAATGTGCAAAGTACCAATCAACTCTTGACGGTTTCAAGATTTGTATTTTTATTATTACCTTCGATGAAAGTCTTTTTGAAATCCTTACTGCAGATTGTGACTGCCGAGGAGCTGCGGTACTTGAGCAAGCACGTTTCACTGGGAAAGTTGGATCATTGATGAAAGATTGTGAGCTTCCATCTGTGTTGTAGCCCTCACCATCGGAAGAAGATGATGAGAAGGTAGTTTCATTCCTTCTTTTCGGCATTGCAAATCTCAAGAAGCTCTTGACTATAATTATTAATTGCTTTGAGAAGGTGTTAGCTGACAAAGAAACAGAAAACTAAAAGCACTGTCGGCTTTGGAATATTCTTGGAAATGTAAAATACTTTTACTACCGAATTGAACTATAACTCATCCTCAGTCATTGTAAATTTGATTATTAACACCAACCTTGACTTTGACAACTGAATAACTTGACAACGAATGAGTAAACCTGAAATGGTTGGAATGTTTTTGGTTTCTCTCTCTCTCTGACTGACTGTTTATTGGATGAATGAATGAATGAATGGCAGGAAGGTGAGATGCAGTTTTTGCATTTTGGGTAAACGTTAGAAGCAATAGCTTAGTATTCATTGTAAAGATGTCGTGGTGGTTTATAAAAAAGTCAGAAGCTCAAAACACATGCATAGAATTCTACTTCTAACGTGCATAATCTACGGACATTTAAGTACACTACAGCGGACCTTTTACGATGTATTTCTAGCAGTCATTTGAACACTATTCATGAAAATATATGATCTACCAATTTTACTTACAGACTTACAACAAAATTTCATCCCATCGTAAAGTGCACAAAACTTTCATTGTGTGTATTGGTATTGCTTTTTAATAATTTGCAGTTTGAATTTTATGTCACATCATGGTTTGCTATCGTAAAATAGTGTAGAACAAAAATGATCATTGTTATCAACTACGAATTACTTTGAAAAAGGCAAAAACGGATTTATTTTGGTAACATTAACTGAAAATCGATTTTTACATGGTAGTACACAGCATAAAATAGTACCGGGTTTTACAACACTCTAATCTTAGTAGCTTTTGATTTAGTCATTTGCAAACAAGTTAGCATACAATCTTGTATCACTAAATACAATCAAAACAAGCTGCTTCCACGTTTAGATTGCGTGGTTGTAGCGCTTTCCACGGATCCTCAAACTCTATCTTCGTTTCCTTTTATCGGT
>LJIJ01004299.1:0-15292 GCA_001718145.1 Orchesella cincta
CTGCAACAACCAGATAAATCTGGGTGTTATATGCTCCGTCAAGCTGTTGGAAAGTGTATTTTACGCTTGTGGAATATGCTCATGTCAAAAGCAGGTTGGATAAGGTAATGATGTCGTCGTCTTCTCACTTTCTTTGATTCTCCTTCATAGAATCATTATCAATTGAATAATATGAAAACAGAACCCTGCAGTTGAATAACGCTTCACTTTTTGGTACTCCATAGAAAAGAAAGTGACATGTCAGCCTGCTGAATCTTGATAACTACTTTCCCATGGTTTAATTGATTTTTTACTAACTGGTCAAGCAGTTTATTGCTACATCACACCATGGTATTTTTTAAAAAAAATAATAATGATCAACGGGTTGTTAAGGTAGGATTGATTACACTGTTGCATATTGTCACGAAACGGAACATTCATTACCATAAGTTTCTTTGGGTTTCAATTTTGTCCTCATTTCTTAAAGAAGAATCATTTATCTAGGGTAAAATATTGTGAGGATGACGGTGGCCATAAAAAAATTTTACTGCCACGGAGTTAGGTAATGGTACTATTCCCGGGATCAGCGTTTTTGGGCAAAAAATGGGTATTTGTAAATTCAAAGGGTATATAATGCAAAATACACTTGAAAACTAAAGCCAAAATATGATATAATTTGAAATATTTTATTTATTATTATATTTTATTAATTAGATTTGAACTTATAACATGACATCATCCTAATCCTGATGGTAAATTCGCGGTAACGACGTTAACAGGAAATTCTTGAGAAGAATACAAATCTGGGAAATGGGTATCTTGTCTTTAGAAATGGTTACCGGTAAGAAAAAGTTATTTCCATCAATGATCATAAATTTACAGAAAGCCCTTACCCCTAAAAACCAGTTTAGTTTAGAGCTAGTAATAAATTCACAGAATATTCTAACGTGGCGAGAAAGTAGTTATTTTTACACGCTTCGTCCAACGTGCCAACTCCACCAGCCGAAAACAATTTTACGACAGCTTTGTACTGTCTTTGCAATACACAATTAGCATTTGGATTTGTGACGACCTTTCGCCGCAATTCTTCTAAAATGCTTGTACTCAAATTGTAAATGGAGCTTCCAAGCAGGAGCACTATTACTGCGGAACTTGCCGCAAGAAAAAGACCCAGCCCACCTATTACAACTAATGAAACCTTGCCCGATTTGGCAGCTAATATAGTTACACTTGTTGCGATAACCATGGCAAGAAATGCTATTTGTAAAACTACAAAACTAATAATGCTCATCATGTTATGAATATAACTGTAACCAACATAAAGTTGGCGGTACTCCTTAATCGCTTTTGGTTTATAATGCAAACCACGAATTCTCTTGAGTAATTTGATTAAACCAAAAGCAAAAAACAATAAAGGCAGTGAAAAGGTTCGCAAATTTTCAAACAGTGCTTGCTGCCATAGGGACGTCAGAACCATTCGAATTCCCTTACAATACATGCTTGATGTTAGATCCGGCCATCCAAACGCGTGTGGCGACGACACGATTACAAATACCCAGTAGATTGAATCTCGATCTTTCAAAACAATTACTACCGGAAGGATGAGAGATACAGCGGTGAACGTGACAACTATGGCATTTAGTAGTAATCCAGCCCAGTCAGTGTCTTTTCCAACAGTGAAATAAAAAATACGGGAAAAAATCAGATTTAAATTTATAACAGGGACATATATACACAAACGCTAACATAAAAAAGCGATTGATTACCATTTAGAAGTTTCGGGGAACTTTCTATTATTAGGATGTTATGTGATCCTGATGTACCAAAGTGCTCATTCGTTACTTTCTCCATCCAATTGGCAACTAAGATTAGGTCGTCACCATATTTAAACATTACGCAGTCCACAGCTATGGATATAACATATGTCAACGATATTATTGCACACCATATTGCAGTTTTCAACGGAAGGGTATTTGGAATTAATAAAGCGGCTCCTAATATGAAAACCCCAATACTCAAGGCAAAGCAGTCAGCAAACCCGTAGCCAAAGATGTAGTATGGGATTAGTTTACGACGATTGTTTTCCTGTTTCCATTTTTTGCAGTTGTCATCCCAAAATATGGGATAAGGGAACTGGAGGTTGTTAATAGCTTGGTTTAACTTAAAAGCGTTGCGAATCAGGGGATTTGGCATTTTTCTAGAACTACTCAGCAGTTTGGAAAATAGTTTACTGAACAAAAATGTATTGGGGACTACACTTTTGAACAACAATTTGCTCCAAACTGGATTGAAACTCGGGAAGCATTCAAATTCACTAAATTAGCCCTAAACCATGATGATGTCTAAACTGTATACGGGGTTGCAAAACAATAGTAATCATGTAATCATTCGGGTTTTTAAATTTAAAGACGGCATTTTATGAGCTATACTTTGAAGATTGAGTGAGACTAACTTTCTCTTTCCTGATAAATCAACAGCAAACTTGTTTTTTAGAAAGGGATAACAGGTGATTTTGACATTGTGAGACCAATGTTTCATAAAAAACCAGTCAAACGATTTTGTTAATTGTACTGAACACCACATAATCATAAAACTAGAGCACACTTACAAATAATTTGCAAGTAAAGGTTATAAACCTTACAATATAACGTTACTTTCATTTTACATTTGTGAAACAAAACATTTAAGCAATCAGAAATAATTGCTCGCGTAAATGATTATTAAAATCCAACTTGTTCTAGATTGCTCATCCTGAGAGCTCATCCAATGACCCTAATTTCTTTAAACATACTCAATTACCTACTTTATAGTTCTCTAAATTACTAACAGTAGCGTTTAAGGCTGTCCTGTTTTTCGAAACAATTTGTGCATGTTTGGATAAACTGTCTAAATTATTCCATTAATTATGGTTTTTCGATTAAATATCTGTTCCCGTTTTAGTTCCTCTCATGTTCTCAGGACTTTAGTTCTAGTTTTAATACCAGTCCTATTAATTTAAAAAAAATGAAAACTGGTTAAAGCTATTTTTGCCTGGTCTTCGTACCATGGCATGTTTGTCACATTTTGCCCCGTTTCCAAATCTTGTTGATAATTAGCCCGTACTTTCCGTTCCTTTCCTTGGTTTCATTTTCGTAGTTTCCTCTGTCTTAAAAATCTGTTTAAAACATTGATAGATGTTTGAAGAGCATGCTCATGGAAATTTGTTCCAACCTTTTAACCTTAATTAAGTAAAAGGGATCTTGTAGAAGGTTTCAAATTTTCTAATAGCCAAGCTACATGCGCCTGTCTCATGGTGCTTACTATTGGAGTCGGATAATGATATATCTTGACAATCTTTGCAGCCTCGTACTAGAGAAAACAAAGTGAAAGCAGTAGGTTCTCAGTTCTGAAGGTTGAAGCTTATAATGGTTGATATAAGGCTAATTTTAGTTCCAGTTTGAGACAAGACATGTACATGCAATATATAATAATTCACGTACAAACAATATCTTTATTATTACCCTCAATATTCATCTGTTCCCTTCCTTAGAAGCATCTACAGTACGGCTTACCTAAACTTGCTTTTTTGCCCGTTGCAGGTTCGTATTTAACATTTCCATAAGAAGTTCTAGAGCAGCAGCTTAACCTTTACAAAGATAAATTATTAGGTTGTCGAGACAACAACAAATATTTATTACCAATTTCAATTTTAGGCACTAAATGATCACACTTTATACACAAAATTATTCCAGACTGCATTCATCACTATCATAATCCATGTTTACAGGAAAGAAAGCAAAATCAAACCAACATTTGACTTTCCGAATTATTCATTTATCAAGTGGTTTTCAACACTATTAAATGCTGACGCTTCGATTTTCAATCAACATTTTTTAGCTGATAAACCTGCTTAATATTGTAAACTTAATGCTAATCTATACTTGTTTGTACAAACATTCTTGATTAAATCATTTATCTTGTACCCTTGCTTCGACTTCTACCAATTAATAACATGTCAACAACTCTTCCAATATTAAAACTAAGAAAAACCAGCGGTGTGATTTTATCCACGAAGTTGGAGCTGCCAAATTTAATTTTGATTTTGGGCGTTGCTCGACCTCGCCTTCTGTAGTATGGATTCTTTAATATTTTTTCATTGGATTGCAACTCCTTTCCAAGTATTATGGACGATTTATAGACGTCACCAGCATAGCCATAGATTACCAGAATGATTCCAGAATCATCAACGTATGAAAGAAGGTTACATACAAATAAAATGAAGACTCGTGTATTTATGCCAGTTTGAAAAGTTTGTAGAATGACATACAATGAAACAATCTGGCAGCAAGACATTCCCAAGAGAAGATGAATCAAAACTCCTGAATGAATATCATTGAAGGATTGAACCAACACCTGAATTCTGTTGTAGGTCATGAATAGTTTTCTAACGTTTCTGGGTTTGAATTTGTTGCTCATCCAGCTAAAATTAAAATAGTCAGTTTTTCTTTGCTAGTCATAATATCTTATTTTTGCCTCAAAATACTTACGTTACAATGTGAAGTAATGCCAATCGAAAATAGGTCAAAGTCAGAAGAAGCTCGACACAAAAGAAAGCGAGTGTGTTGCAGAGAAGATGCCACATCAGGACATTTATTGGGACAAGTAAAGCATTTTACTCCCCATTTATCATGACGCTGAAGCGTGTTTTCCATAAAAAAGAGATTTCCTGGAAAGTCCTTCAGAAATATTCCTGCCATTCCAAAAATGATTGGAACAGTTTGAGCAGAAAGAACTATCAGTTTACAGAGGATGTTTGCCATTGCCGTCTTTCCATTGTTCCAACAAAATTTGCTTGATTTATCTTGACAAAACGAAATTGCTAAAATTAAACTGGCATTACAAATGTGAAACTTATGTACGTACCTTGATCTTGATCGTGTATGAATTCATGTTCCATATCCAGTAAGGCATTCACAACTTCCATTGTGGATGGATAAGTTTGTGCAATGTTCCAAAGAATGCTCCAGCTTGTGATAAAAAGAACGCCAACGAAAGTACCTTGGACCCTCCAATTCATATCGTGCGATTCTTGATTGGTGATTGCTTGATAAAGCGTAGAACTTCCAAAAAAGAGGCATGCTACGCTTCCCAACATCATCATCCTGTTGGAGAAAGCCAAACTGGATCTGAATTTTAATCGCTGCTCCTTTTCCTTCCATTGCAAAGGCAAATTTTGAAGAATGGAACTCAGTTTAAGTAACTGTTCTAATGCTTTTTGGATGGGTTTGGTGCTGGATACTAGCATACTTATTAGAGTACACAGAAAAAAACTTCGAAGTAATAAAAACATGAGTTTTAATGCTACTTGAACGTTTCGTGCTCAATCTCGAAATTTTAAGAAAGAAGCTTAGGGTTTCTTAAGCAACGATTATTTCTCTAGTAGACATGGCAGTATGTGATGTAATGCAAATCAATAAAAACTAATTTGTAGCGAAGCATGTTTTAGGTTGTACGCAGACGTAGATTAAATCGAGATTAAATCTGTAGTCGAGTGAATTCCACAGTAAGAACCAATTAGATTCCAGTGGATTTCTGTTATAACACTGGTTTTGTGGTAGATGAACTTTCATAAGAACTAATGAGAATTCCGAATCGATTAATATAATATACGAATATCTGCAAATGGATAAATGTTAACCCACGAACTACGAATAAAGAAAGTTTACCAATAGATATCGTGACTTTAGATATATTGACGACTGAAAACTTTGACCGTCGTTGTACATGAATTTGTGTTTTCACATTAAAACTTATTACCATCAGTTCTACAGGAGTCATTAGTTTCCATTCCAATCCCAACATAAATATATATAATCATTTTGAAGTTGCCACGTCCGGACATGGCAGCCAATTTTTCTATCAAACCATCAATTGTTTGAATGCTCTGATACTGTTCAGAACGGTGGTTTGAAGTCTTTTTCTATTTTGTATAATTTGTCATTTGAATCTATTTTTGAGTCCATGCAATGAAACTGTTTTGCCTTTTCATTTTTTATGTAAAGATTGATGTTTTTACCTTACTTCGTTTTATGCAAAGATTAACTTTTACCTTTTTGGATTATGTTAATTTCATTTACATTTTACTCTCTTGTCTCATTAACTAATGTCCTCATTTAACTTCATTCTAAATAACTTTGTGACCATTTGATGTGCTATATGATTGATACTCTTGATTTTACCTATAATTTTCCTTATTGTATGTACATCTAAAAAGTATAAAAACCGCACGAACCATTGTATCTTCGCCAATCTCTACTTTGAGGTCTCTGCGGTGCATTCTGCCCAGTTGACTATCTACGTCTCATTTCTGCCCCAAATTAAACTTTGACCAAGAGCTAAGCACAAAACCTTATCTTTCCTTGCTGTAGTCTCGTTTTATTGAGTAGGTTGTAGTTATTCATTCCCATACAGTCCACTTATAGCTAAACTCATCCTAAACCACACACAAGCTTCTAGTTTCACCTTCTCGTATTCATAAGCCAAGAAAGTTCACATCTTCATATTGTAGAAATATCTCCATTTCCAACATCCACACTTTTACTAGCACCATTCTCTTCATGGTCATTTACGAACCGGATTTTTACTGATTTCACGGTATTTACCAAATCGCAGAACCGTTTTTAGTTAATTGTTGGTTAGTTAAAGTGTTTTTTAAGCATAGCTATGGACCCAGCCAGATCAAGAGAAGCGTACAACAAAAAGTTAAAGAGAATTTTAGTTCAGGCTATGGACCACGATGCCAACCCGATGTTGCTTGAAGCTGCCAAACCCATCTGCAGCGCGCTGATGTCTACATGAACAAAAATAGAAGAATTTCATCAACTGCTGATCAACACCTGTACTGACGACGCAGCTGTTGACGTTCAAGAAGTCGTTTTCGAGTCCATTGAAGCCACATATCTTCAAATAAAGGTGAAACTACTCCAAATTCAACGTGATTTAGGACAACCCACTCAACCCACTCACAGCGCCACCGCATCCTCTAAAGTCAAACTCCCAGCAATCGAATTACCAGAATTCGATGGGAAATACGACAACTGGACTTCCTTCAAAGACCTATTCTTGGCAACTATTGACCACAACACCGAGCTCTCAGATGCTCAAAAGTTGCAGTACCTCAAAGCATCATTGAAGGAAGAACCTGCAGCTCTCATCAAATCCCTGAAAGTCACGAACGTGAATTACAAGGAGGCGTGGGACCTGCTCAACAGTAGGTACGAAAACCAACGTGAAATTATAAATTCAATTGTTGATAGACTTTTTGGGCCACAGCAAGTAAGTCAAGAGTCAGCTACTGAATTACAAAAACTAATTGACAATGCAAGGGAATGTATTCGCACTCTCAAAACTCTCAAGGTTCAGTCGAACACTGGGATTCCGTCTTAGTATACTTTTATGTGAAGAAATTAGATAACCATACCCGCAGAGAATGGGCCATCCGTCTCACAGGGTCATCTCTACCCACTTTCGAGCAGCTCACTGATTTTGTCGAAAATCACATCAGGGGATTACTAGCTAGCGGAGTTAGTAATTCAAAGCCAAGTCACTGGAAGATCCGATCGCAGGCAGATGTCAGCCATCATGTTTCATCGGATGTCAAGTGCGTGATTTGCCACAAACCCAACCACCCGATCTACAAATGTCAAGAGTTCACTTCCAAGTCCCCAGCTGACCGGAATGCTCTTGTGAAGAGAAATCATCTTTGCTTCAACTGTTTGAAGAAAGACCATCGTATCAGCGACTGCACCAATGCATCCCGTTGCAGGAAGTGCAAGAAGAAACACCATTCGATGCTGCATTCAGACTATGCACCACCTCAAACTACCACCTCAGACTCCACCTCAGGTTCAGTTCGGGACCCCAACCCACTCCAGTGATCAGTGGACACACTTCCAGTGCTGAGGTCAGCACTCAAGTCCTACTGTCAACAGCAGTGGTCACCGTGAAAGACTCTCGAGGGAGTGATCAACTCTGTCGCGTCATGTTAGACACCGGCTCTCAAGGAACATTCATCAGTGAAGATTGTGTTCGTAGACTTGGAATCAAGCGACACTGGAGCAACATCCAAGTCACTGGCATTTCCTCAGCTTCCGCTGGGACAACAAAAGGAAAAACTTACGTAACGTTAATTTCAAATATTAATAAGCTTTCTGTTGACATTGTCGCTCATGTATTGCCAAAAGTTACTGGTATTCTTCCACGATATCCATGCAAGCTTACTGAATGGCAACACATTAAAGGACTTCCTCTAGCAGACCCACACTTTTCCCAACCTGGAGCCATAGACATATTACTTGGAGCTGACTACGTTGGATTCATCATGAGGGAAGGAAGACGTGCAGGCCCAGTAAATACTCCAGTTGCCCAAGAAACTCTGTTTGGTTGGGTCATCTCAGGTCGGGTCACAATTGCAGATCCCCCTACCCTTATTACTAATGTGTGCGAAATGGAAGTCGACAACATACTTCAAAAATTCTGGGAAGTTGAAGAACCTCCCAACATGCAGTTTCTAACCTTGGAAGAAAAGAAATGTGAACAGCACTTTTCCAACACATACACCAGAGGCTCTGATGGAAAGTTCATGCTGAACTTGCCATTTCATGATGATAAGAAACAGCTATTGGGGTCATCCAGACAAGCAGCAATCAGGCGTCTACTTCAGGTCGAACGACGACTGAGAAATCACCCACACCATGCATGGAGTACCAAAAGTTTATGGACGAGTACGAGAAGTTAGGACATATGGAGCTCATCCCACCTGAACAATCATTTGAGAGAATCGGCCAAACCTACTACCTCCCCCATCATTTTGTGTTACAAGCCAGCAGTACTACAACAAAGTTTCGCGTTGTATTTGACGGGTCAGCCAAGACCAGCACTGGAGTCTCCTTGAACGAGGTGCTTATGGTGGGAGCAACTATTCAGGATGACCTCTACAACATTTTACTCAGGTTTCGTACTCATCAATATGTTATCAAAGGTGACATTACAAAAATGTTCAGGCAATTTGGCATAAAGCATCCAGATACAGATTTCCAGCGAATAGTGTGGAGGTCAGACCCTCAACAGCAAGTTCGAGACTACCGCCTTCTCACGGTTACGTATGGTACCGCCGCGCCCCATCCGAATCCACACGATGTCTTCATCAGATTGCAAAGGATAAAAAAGACGAATACCCCCTGGGTTCAGCAGCTTTACAAGATGACACTTATGTTGACGACATAATGAGTGGAGCTGACACTGAAGATACAGCAATTCAACTTTACCAAGAAGTTACCAAAATTACCTCAACAGCATGTTTAGACCTCAGAAAGTGGAGTTGCAACAGCCCAAAGGTCCTTGCTGCAATTCCTGTCGAGCATCGTGAAGCGGAGCTACGAGTTGGAATAGAGAAGGACTGCATTATCAAGGCGCTTGGTGTCCAATGGAGTGCAGCAGCAGATTGTTTCACATTCAGTGTCAATGAAAATGGGAACCAGAAACTAAGTTGACTAAACGTTTACTTCTTTCAGAATTAGCCAAGGTATTTGACCCTCTCGGGTTTCTCTCAGCAATCACGATAACTGCCAAGCTGCTTCTTCAAGACCTATGGAAGCTGACTCTCAATTGGGACGAGGCACTTCCAGAATCAATCCAAGAACAGTGGAAGGAATATACTTCAGAACTCAAGAACATTCGCCACATATACATCCCAAGATGCATCATGTTACCAAAAGCAATCCGCTTTGAACTTCATGGCTTCAGCGACGCCTCTGAGAAGGCTTACGGAGCAGTCATCTACCTGAAGACAGTTACTGAAGACGGCAGTTCATTGGTCCATTTTGTAACCAGTAAGTCTAAGGTAGCCCCTATTAAGCAAGTATCTTTGCCCCGTCTTGAGCTGTGTGGTGCAGTGGTCCTATCCAAACTAATTACTCATGTCAAAGCTGCACTAAAATTAAACTGTGAGATATTTTGTTGGTCTGACTCAACTATAACTCTGCGTTGGATCTCAGCGTCGCCCCGCCGATGGAAAACTTACATTGCCAACCGAGTGGCGATGATTCAAGAAGCAACAGCAACTGAGTCCTGGCGACATGTTCCCGGTGAGCAGAATCCTGCTGATTTGCTCTCAAGAGGTGTTCCAGCATCTCAACTTGTCGACAGCACGTTTTGGTGGAATGGCCCAGAATGGCTCAACTCTTCCCATGTTCCAGTCTTTATTCCGTCTTCAAGAACCGATGAGGTTGACATGGAAGAACGGAAGGTTGTTCTACTGGTTCATAACTCCATATTCGAAGTCACCGACCGATCTTCATCACTTTCAAGGATGAGTCGTGTAGCCGCTTACGTGCTGCGTTTCATATTCAATCTAAAGCAAAAGGTTCATCATCATCGGCGCCGTGGCCCCCTCACCCCTGTGGAATTACAAAACGGTCACCTGACCTGTGTTCGAGAAGTTCAGCAGCATAACTTTCAGGAGGAAATGAAAGCCCTTCGCAATTCTACACCACTTCCTTCCAGTAGCAAACTGAATCAGCTCAACCCATATATTGACGGGAACGGCATTCTTCGTATTGGAGGAAGGCTAAACAGGTCAGCTCTTCCTGAATCTCGTAAACATCAAGTTATTCTTCCCAAGCACAGCCAGTTCACAAGGCTCTGTGTTTCTCACCACCTTGCACACCTCCACAGCGCCCAGCAAAACATGGTCTTCAATTCAGACACAATATTGGATCCTTGGCGGACGTGATGTGGTGCGCTTCCTCATTCGGCGTTGTGTAACGTGTCGGCGTCATCGAGCGGAAACTGCTACTCAACTCATGGGTAACCTACCCTCGCCGCGCATAACCCCAGCAAGACCATTTGTCAACACTGGAGTTGACTATGCTGGACCAATCATGTTGCGTAATATGAAAGGGAGAAGTTCCAAGGTTTACAAGGCCTACATCTGTTGTTTGTTTGTATGGCTACCAAGGCCATACATCTGGAAGCAGTCAGCGATCTCACGACTGAAGCATTCATCGCACTTTGCGGCGTTTTGTATCCAGAAGAGGATTTTGTTCCCATATCTTCAGCGATTGTGGCTCCAACTTTATTGGAGCAGACACCGAGCTGAAGAGATTGTTCAAGTCACAACACCACAACAGCAGTATCTCGGATCACCTTTCAACAGCAAATGTTCAATGGCATTTTAATGCCCCCCCCTCATCACGGAGGCTTGTGGGAAGCAGGCGTCAAGTCTGCTAAATTCCATCTGAAGCGAGTTGTTGGTAATTGTTTGTTGAATTTTGAGCAATTTCAGACTGTCCTTTGCCAGGTGGAAGCAGTCCTCAACTCGCGGCCCTTGTCCCCTTGTCCAGTGATCCCACGGACCCTGAGGCGCTAACTCCGGGACACTTCTTGATCGGCGAGCCGCTCACTTCCTTGCCAGATGCGGATTACTCAGAGATAAAAGAGAATCGCCTTCTCTTTGGCAGCGACAGCAGCAGCGTGTGCAGCATTTCTGGAGGAGATGGAGCTTGGAATACCTGAACACCCTACAGCAGCGTACTAAATGGCAGAAAGAAATGGAGGATTTTCGTGTTGGATACTTGGTAATTATCAAGGACGATTTGCTTCCAGCCGGAAAGTGGAAAGTTGGTAGAATCATTGAGACAACTGCAGGAGATGACAATCGCGTTAGAACCGTTAGAGTCAAAACAGCAAACACTGAACTGACACGCCCGATCGTTAAACTGATACCACTTCTTGATTCCAATTAATTAATTTGTTGTATGAGTTACTTTTAACTTTCTTTCTTGTTTGTTGTTACAGTTCCTGGGCGCAATAAACCCTCCCCGTGTGAATGGCTGCTTGTTGGCTTAAACGCCTTGAACGTGTCGTGACGGACAGGCAGCGACTGTGTGAGATTACGGAGCGACCTTTCGGTCTCAATCGTGCTAACGGCTCCCGTAATTGAATGTGTAAACCCTAATCAACATTGCGTCCAGGACTGCAGCAGACATCTTTCATTCCATAATTATTGTTGTTTCCGGTACACGGAAACGGCCGGGTGTGTTCAGAACGGTGTTTGAAGTCTTTTTCTATTTTGTATAATTTGTCATTTGAATCTATTTTTGAGTCCATGCAATGAAACTGTTTTGCCTTTTCATTTTTTATGTAAAAGATTATTATATTATGTTAATTTCATTTACATTTTACTCTCTTGTCTCATTAACTAATGTCCTCATTTAACTTCATTCTAAATAACTTTGTGACCATTTGATGTGCTATATGATTGATACTCTTGATTTTACCTATAATTTTCCTTATTGTATGTACACTCTAAAAAGTATAAAAAACCCGCACGAACCATTGTATCTTCGCCCAATCTCTACTTTGAGGTCTCTGCGGTGCATTCTGCCCAGTTGACTATCTACGTCTCATTTCTGCCCCAAATTAAACTTTGACCAAGAGCTAAGCACAAAACCTTATCTTTCCTTGCTGTAGTCTCGTTTTATTGAGTAGGTTGTAGTTATTCATTCCCATACAGTCCACTTATAGCTAAACTCATCCTAAACCACACAAGCTTCTAGTTTCCATCTCTCGCATTCATAAGCCAAGTAAATTCACATCTTCATATTGTAGAATTATATCCATTTCCAACATCCACACTTTTACTAGCACCATTCTCTTCAATACATTATATTTATAGTTAATATAAAAAGCTATTTTTTGATAATAATTGAAAACGCATTATTTTGTCGTTAGTAAATTAATCGATTACCAACAGGTAACTAATATATTAATATTTGTGACTAAACATTTATGGCTTCATAGTCAAGGTTTCACGCATTTTTCTGAATTGTTATCACAATAAATGCATCATGTTCTCATAAGCAGCTCATCCATATTATTTGTAAAATGGATTTCATTGGATGCTTATCATTAGCATCAACTGCTTGCAATTATGCATCCGTTAAGTGGAGATTATAAGGTACAGAGATTAAATAAATGCAACTGGATGCTATAATTGAGCTTGTAGCCGGAACTCGAAAAATTGCCATCCTCATAATGACTGGTAATATAAGTTTCAAACCCTAATCCACCAGATAGGCAATTGGTAAATAATATTTATGAAAATAATTGATCGTTGTAAAATGTCTGTGTCGTTCCATGAAATTTTTAAATAAACATATTTCGGCAATCGTTCAACAAACCTTCCGTCGTTTAAAATATGTTTTAATTCTGGAGTAGAAAAGTAATAATGATACATATTTACAAATAAATCATAGGGACGTATATCATAGTTACCATTCGTCATTCTAAATGGGCATTTAAGCACGAAATGTAATTATTCACATCTTTGGAATGTGTTCATCTTCTCGCTGCATACCAAAGCAATCGTGTGATCTTATGAGCCTATATTTCTCATGAACATGATTATGATGATATTCAAGCAGAGAGAGTTTAGCTAGCAAACCAACACCATCCGAATTCACGCTCTAACGATTCGGTCTTCATAGCTTTAGTTAACCTAATTTTTTTCTGTGTATCATTGGTCAGTTGCTGAATCTCTATTTAGAAACTCGTTCATGAGGGCAAGCAACGGTTCATATACCAAAACTTTAGCGTCTCGTGCAACAAGAAAATCCAAATGTTGAAAAGTATCATCATTCACTCGTATAACGGCACGAAGAGTGCAGGTGAAAGGTCATTTGCAAGTCGTTGTATATCCTAACAAATTAAACAAGGTCGATTTTAAAACTCGTGTACAAACTGGTATCTAATTCAGCCAGAAAATACATTAATATTACTACAAATCTAAATTACGTACCGGTGGAGACACCATAGCATCCTGTTCTCCCCAAAAAATATGAATTGGAGTCTGAATCGGCTCAGGTTATAGCGAGGTGGATCAGCGCTCCATATCTCCTGAAATTCTCTTCAGTTTCAAAATCATATTGTCGAAAAGAGCAGGAACGTGCATTTTGACCATAATGAACTAATGAACGGAAGGTGACAGTATCCAATAGTTTGGCAATCATTCTTGGTAAATTTGTCTGTAAAGAAAAAAAATGCATAAAGTCATAGCATAAATTATTGTTTTTAAATACAACGAATATTTACTATAGCGTACATAATTCGTCTGTGCAGGGTTGAAATAAAAAGGGGCTAATGTATACACATCGCAAACTCCGCATCTTATCGCTTTCGGTTGACATATGTCAAGCCTTCCGATACCAAGCGCTGAGTGAAGCCTGACGTGTCTCGAAGCAAAAATCGTCCTCCGAGTATATTGTACAAACGACTCTGTTTAACCACAAAAAAATTTGGTTAGAAAAACAAAAGTTACTATGCTGAAAAGATGGGTGATTTTATTGTACTTGCCTCAATCGGCCTTCCAAGAATTGGCAACACGGCTGAAGTAAGCTCATAATGCCTCCTAAATGGCATGAATTTGTGTGAATAAACTTATACAAGATTCTGATAGTGATGATAACCAGGAGTTTAAAAATTACTCACCTACATACGCCGCAGGTGCATGAGATACGCAGGCATGTATTTTCTCATTCATACTCGGAATCTCCGAAGTTGCAACAATAAACGCTGCGGCACCCTGGGAATGAGCTATCACAAAAATCTTTTCGTTGCCGGACACCACACGAACGTGATCAACCATTGCTGTGAAATCATAAAGCCCCATTTCATGGAAGCTTTTATTCGAGAAAATACGATATAAACTCATTTGCATTTCATATTTGGATTTGATTTGTAATGCGATTAATACCTGAAATTCCAGAAACTAATGCCGCATTTTCGGCGTATATTATTTAATGGTTTTTATGTCCAAGCATGAGGCGGAAGGAAACGTTTCTTTCTTTTTATCTGGAGTAAAAGAGGACAATGAGAATTTGGCACATCAGAACCTGAAACAAAATTGAAGTTTTACTTGGTTTTATGAGTAAGCAAGATTTAGAGGAAATCCAATTAGCTCACTCCATGTAACGAGAGCTTTTACGATGAGTGCGGATGTACTTTTCACTCTTTATGCTTATTGACTTGTGCGCACATCAAAGCTACTTTCATGTGCAGTCGATGGAGCTTTCTTTTGTGAACAAAATGCACCGGCTTAAAATTTCAAAAGTGGTTCCGGTGTCATTAAAATTATCGGAAAGTGTGAAGCTCGACAGCATACGTCTCACAGAAGTACAAAAACGAGTTAAATAAAATCTTTTGTTGGCAACAAGGCAATACAAATTACAGTGTAACTTCACTTCAGAACTGTAACTTTTCCAAGAACTTATGTAGC
>LJIJ01004300.1:0-15285 GCA_001718145.1 Orchesella cincta
GTATGAGGTTCCATCAAACTCCAATAAAAACACACTGAAAAGTATACTAGGCACAGTTAGAAAAATAACAAATGTGTATAAAAAGGAAATGACGAAATAAAAATCAGATTTTGCTATATTTGCTTTTAATTCATTGTTGGGAAAAAATTTAAAAAATTCATTTGGAAAGGAATTCTTTGCAATAAAGAATCAAATTGTACGCCGAAGCAAATTATTATACTACGACTTGCAATTAGACTTACTAACTCTGTGGCCTAATGCGTGTCTCAAATCTGGATTGGAAGGATGTGAAAAGGATTGGAAAAGTTCCCAACCAATGCTTACCTCATTTACTTTAAAGCCGCTCATGCTTATCCACCTTTTCCTTTTCCAGCTTTACCTATTGAATACATTCCAAAATAGCCAAGTATCACAGACAGACCAGCAAAACTGGTCCCAATGTAACATTGGCTTATTATTCAATAGGCTTGTTAATGTCGTCTGGAAGAAAGTCACCGCGACAGAGATTTAGGGTTGAAGCAAAGAATAGAACACTATTTTAAAATGGGAAAGGAAGGTGAATTAAGATAAGATGCTTCCTTGCTGGATTTGAAAAGGCTAGTTAAAACGGTTCCTTTTTATATCAGTAAGCAACAGCTAAAAGGTTCAATCCAGTCCGTTATCATTCGCACTCCAAGCCCACTGTCTCAAACCTGCCCTAAACGGCAGTTCTGGAGAGAAAGCAATATCTAACGAGTCCTGCAGCAAAACATTCCTGAACGTATCTCCACCACGGCCAGAATGATTTAATTTTTTATTCTAAGAACTTCGAAATTCATCAGTTCTCTACTGTAGCAAGACCAGCTCAAAAGCAAACTGCTCAAACAAAAAATTTCTCGATTGAAGCTAATACACTTTGTCGGAATGAAAATCCAACCCCGATAAAATTCGTGAAGATCGTAAAAATTTCTATTACGATAACTGAAAGATGCCCATTTTTGGCATCCCATTCGTTCAACTACCTGTAGAAGACGAGAATGGTGACGTTCTCACCTTTATTTTAAGCGATGTGGCACAGAACAAGAAAACCGCGCAGAGTTGGCTAGAAATTGTAAGGAAATATGAATTGGAGAACGCAACTCCAAAAATCCTTTCGTTTCACACACTAATGCCCAATCAAAGAAGTGTTAATTATTATGTAAGTTTATTTTTTCACATGAAAAAATAAACTAAAAATAGCCAAGCAAAGTTGGACCAAGTAAAAGTTTTAACGTTATACTCTCAGTTCATACTTGTTTCTAATGACGAAATGACATTGTAAATCAATGATTTAATTAATAAGTAAGAAATGTATTAATTTTTTATTAGCATTTAACCATGCAATATCATGCTCAACTATTAGTTGGCCTTGATATTGCATTGCAGCACAATGTACCAGATTCCCTATTTAAAAAATGATGTTATGAAATTCTAACTGCACATATTTTTAATGTAAAATTCAAAAAATCGATTAGCTGTCACCTTGGTATATGGGTATATTCATGAGACTAATTGTAGCATCGATTGGGCTTGTGAAACTTGCAAAGGTTATTTAATCTGTCAAAAGCTCTGACAAATCGGACCGCTTAAGAAATTGTGAGTTTTCTGTGGTCAAACTGAGACCAAACTTTATAAACGTTTCAAAGTGTTGACCAATCGAGCTCGCATTTAATAAGGTTTATGGCTCGGGAGTAGCTTTCCAGAATTAAGCTTTCCAGCTGTAAAAAAGGTTCACTAGTAACCTACAAATGTAAATAAATACCAACAATGAATAAAACAAAGATATTTGCCGCAGTATCGTTTTCTACAGACTCCTGATGTATTCTCGTTGTTATAATTCACAAGACCCATCATAAGATACTTTAAGAATAGAGATAAGACAAACCTGTCCCAATCTGAAATTTGGAAAATATTGCTTACACGGAACGTTTTCACACTAACAGAGTATAAACTTTGGCTCTCTCGCAGCTTACCAGCTGAAGTTATCAAATGGAAAAGTGGAGTAAATCCCGTTTTCAGGCGTGTAAAAACGCGAACCGTGCACCATGTATCAATATTCTTTAAGCAGTTCCGATTCCAAAGTAAGGCAACCGTAGACGACCAAACGGAGGAGTAATCAAAGGTTAAAAACCCTGGAAGGGAGATGTGGATAGCAAATAAAAGTTGTCCGAAGCCCGTAAGCATCTTTAACCTGACAAGATATCTTGGAAACCAAAGCAAAGTTCATTAAACGGAGTAACCAGGGCGAAATACGACGCAAATAGGTTTTTAAAAATACTTCGTCCACAAAAAATCCTACATTGAAAGTAATGCCTGTAAAGCAACTCAAACATGTTGCGTTCCATTCCCAATTTACCTGAATTCAGAATGATTCTCAGTTTGGTGCCAAATATTAGTTTAATTTATGCACTCTGCGTGATAAATGCCATTCCAAGAATATTGTAACATTTATAAGAATTGTCGACTTAACAGCCATCACATTGAGGCTGTAGAATTCATCATTCTGGTCGTGAAATTGCAGACACGTGTAGATTCTCGGACATCGCTATAAGCGAACGGCTTGGCAATAATGGCATGCATTTAAATGGTCACGAAAAAGGCATTTTGCCCAACTTTTTTTCAGGCAAATGCAAAGTAGGAAATGTGTTCACTTTTTAAGAATTAGACATCCACCAATTAATGAAACTATCACTTTTTAAGTAAATATTTCACTTCACAAAAAACTACAGGAATGTTCGTGTAAATTAAATTAGTGTAGTGGTAGCTTGTAAAAATTGTAAAAAAAAGATTACCATACATGAAGATAATACTCATATCCATAATGTACACAAAACTCACAGCACTCTTTTATCAGTTCGTCTTATGAGTTGTAGGTATCAACAAAGAGACTGTTCGTTCAAAAAAATTTATATTCGCACGGACCGACAACTCGAAGGTTGAATTATATTCACTGAAATGGAACATGATCATGATGACACCTCCTGACTCTCTTGACTTGCCATACGTGGTTGACTATGACATTGATTTTGAGAATAATTCTTTAAAAATCGTAATATCAACCAGAATATTTCTTTCGCTGTATTCAAAGAATGAGGGCTATTCAGGCTGATGGGCTAACTCATGTGGGAGGGATTTCCTGTACTTCTATTTGGAACATCAGACAAAGAATAGAAACATTCACCCATTTTGTGTTGCTATTACATCAATGAAACAACTTTGTTTTTTGTTTTAGAGCATACATAAATCAAATGAAGCTTTTCCAACCTAAATTCTTATAGCAGACTGTGTCGAAAGTATTTCCAATAGATTCTCCGAGGTTTTCGGAACTTAATATCAACGCGTTAATGCTGGGCCCCTGTTTATAGGAGTTAGAACAATAACAAACATTTAAAAGCGAATTATTCCACGCGAAGGGTCTAGTAGATGTTGTTTTATTCAGTAAGTAGATGTCAGAGAGAGTTTACAGCTTCAGCTAACAGAACATCACCGATAAGCAAAGTCGTTCGATTGTAACAAATACGAGTTGGAAGTCCTTGAAGGTTATAGAAATACGTGCCGTTTGTGGAAAGTAGAAGTGAAACTAAGATTGAATTTCACAGCTATCAAGCTGAAAAAGTGCTACATGCATCTGTCGACGGTTTCAAAAAGAATGCATTTGTAAGCATGTAATAGGCATAGCTGTAAGAAACAAAAAATTTCATTTAAGATCTGAAGCGAAGGATGTTCCCATTGGCCAAAGTGAAAACCTGGTAGAGCAGATATTAAAAAAAAGAGCATTGATAGTTCAGTAGATTAAAGCGTTGTAAATTTAATGGCTTTATGATAGAGTGAGTTGTATTAGCGTTAAAAGTAACAAAAAATTTATATTTCGAAAATTTACCATAAATTGCTGCTTTTGAGTTGTTTTTCTTGTGTATGTTGTAATGTTTATACTTTGTACAAATATTTTTTGACCAGTGACGATAAAGGAATATAAGTGCGATTTTTTAATAAAATGTATAAATTAATGTACAAAAAGTGACACATTTTCCTACTTGCATTTTGCTTTAAAAAAGAGTGGGCAAAACGCCTTTTTCGGTGACCACTTTTTTATTTGTGCCGGAATAATTATACTTCCAAACGTAATGAACGCGTGTATAAAACAGTGCCTGTTTCTACAACAAATAATTCTATGTCAGTTCTTATTATGTGAATGAAATGCTTAACAACTTTCCATAAATCCTGTAACCGTGTTGTTTTTTACTCGTGTGTGAGCAAAACTGACGTTTGAGCTTGTTGAAAGTTTGAACATTTCATTCACATAATAAGAACTGACATAGAATTATTGTTGTGAAACAGGCACTTGTTTTATACACGCGTTCATTAGTTTGAAGTATAATTATTGCCGGCACAAATAAAAGTGGTCACCGAAAAAGGCGTTTTGCCCACTTTTTTAAAGCAAAATGCAAGTAGGAAAATGTGTCACTTTTTTGTACATAATTTATACATTTTATTAAAAAATCGCACTTATATTCCTTTATCGTCACTGGTCAAAAAATATTGTACAAAGTATAAACATTACAACATACACAAGAAAAACAACTCAAAAGCAGCAATTTATGGTAAATTTTCGAAATATAAATTTTTTGTTACTTTTAACGCTAATACAACTCACTCTATCATAAAGCCATTAAATTTACAAACGCTTTAATCTACTGAACTATCAATGCTCTTTTTTTAATATCTGCTCTACCAGGTTTTCACTTTGGCCAATGGGAACATCCTTCGCTTCAGATCTTAAATGAAATTTTTTGTTTCTTACAGCTATGGCCTATTACACTGCTTACAAATGCATTCTTTTTGAAACCGTCGACAGATGGCATTTGCACTTTTTCAGCTTGAATAGCTGTGAATTCAATCTTAGTTTCACTTCTACTTTCCACAAACGGCACGTATTTTTCTATAACCTTCAAGCGACTTCCAACTCGTATTTGTGTACAATCGAACGACGTTTGCTTATCGGGTGATGTTCTGTTAGGCTGAAGCTGTAAACTCTCTCTGAGATCTACTTAACTGAATAAAACTAACATCTACTAGAACCCGATTTCGCGTGGCAATAATTTCGGCTTTTAAATGTTTGTTATTGTTCTAACTCCTATAAACAGGGGCCCAGCAATAACGCGTTGATATTAAGTTCGAAAACCTCGGAGAATCTATTGGAAATTTTTCGAACGTCTGCTATAAGAATTTAGGTTGGAAAGCTTCATTTGATTTATGTATTGCAAACAAAAAACAAAGTTGTTTCATTTGATGTAATAGCAACATAAAATGGGTGAATGTTTCTATTCTTGTCTGATGTTCCAAATAGAAGTACAGGAAATCCCTCCCACCATGAGTTAGCCATCAGCCTGAATAGCCTCATATCTTGAATACAGCGAAAGAAATATTCTGGTTGATATTACGATTTTTAAAGATTATTCTCAAATCAATGTCATAGTCACCACGTATGGCAAGTCAAGAGAGTCAGGAGGTGTCATCATGATCATGTTCCATTTCAGTTGAATGTAATTCAACCTTCGAGTTGTCGGTCCGTGCGAATATAAATTTTTTTGACGAACAGTCTCTTTTGTTGATACCTACAACTCATAAGACGAACTGATAAAAGAGTGCTGTGAGTTTTGTGTACATTATGGATATGAGTATTAATCTTCATGTATGGTAATCTTTTTTTTAACAATTTTTAAGAAGCTACCACTACACTAATTTAATTTACACGAACATTCCTGTAGTTTTTTGTGAAGTGAAATATTTACTTAAAAAGTGATAGTTTCATTTAATTGGTGGATGTCTAATTCTTAAAAAGTGAAACATTTTCCTATTTGAATTTTGCCTGAAAAAAGTGGGCAAAATGCCTTTTTCGGTGACCATTTAAATGCATGCCATTATTGCCAACGTTCGTTATAGCCGATGTCCGAGAATCTACACGTGTCTGCAATTTCACGACCAGAATGATGAATTGTACAGCTCAATGTGATGGGCTGTTAAGTCGACAATTCTTATAATGTTACAATATTCTTGGAATGGCATTTATCACGAGGTGCATAAATTAAACTAAGATATTGGCACCAAACTGAGAATCATTCTGAATTCAGGTAAAATTGGAATGGAACGCAACATGTTTGAGTTGTTTACAGAGTTACTTTCAATGTAGGATTTTTTGTGGACGGAAGTATTTTTAAAAACCTATTTGGTCGTATTTCGCCCTGGTTTACTCCGTTAATGGAACTTTGCTTTGGTTTCCAGATATCTTGTCATGTTAAAGATGCTTACGGGCTTCGACAACTTTTATTTGCTATCCACATCTCCCTTCCAGGGTTTTTAACCTTTGATTACTCCTCCGTTTGGTCGTCTACGGTTGTGCCTTACTTGGAATGGAACTGCTTAAAGAATATGATACATGGTGTCACTGTTCGGTTTTTACACGCTGAAAACGGGATTTACTCCACTTTTCCATTTGATAACTTCAGCTGGTAAGTGCGAGAGAGCCAAAGTTATACTCTGTTAGTGTGAAAACGTTCCGTGTAAGCAATATTTTTCCAAATTTCAGATTGGGACAGGTTTGTCTTATCTCTATCTTAAAGTATCTTATGATGGGTCTTGTAATTATAACAACGAGAATACATCAGGAGTCTGTAGAAAAGATACTGCGGCAAATATCTTTGTTTTATTGTTGGTATTTATTACATTTGTGGTACTAGTGAACCTTTTTACAGCTGGAAAGCTTAATTCTGGAAAGCTACTCCCGAGCCATAAACCTTATTAAATGCGAGCTCGATGGTCAACACTTTGAAACGTTTTATAAAGTTTGGTCTCAGTTTGACACAGAAAACTCACAATTTCTTAAGCGGTCCGATTTGTCAGAGCTTTTTGACAGATTTAAATAACCTTTGCAAGTTTCAAAGCCCAATCGATGTACAATTAGTCTCATGAATATACCCATATACCAAGGTGACAGCTAATCGATTTGTTGAATTTTACATTAAAAAATATGTGCAGTTAGAATTTCATAACATCATTTTTTAAATAGGGAATCTGGTACATTGTGCTGCAATGCAATATCAAGGCAACTAATAGTTGAGCATGATATTGCATGGTTAAATGCTAATAAAAAATTAATACATTTCTTACTTATTAATTAAATCATTGATTTACAATGTCATTTCGTCATTAGAAACAAGTATGAACTGAGAGTATAACGTTAAACTTTTACTTGGTCCAACTTTGTTGGTATTTTTAGTTTATTTTTTTCATGTGAAAAATTAAACTTACATAATAATTAACACTTCTTTGATTGGCATTAGTGTGAAACGAAAGGATTTTGGAGTTGCTTCTCCAATTCATATTTCCTTACAATTTCTAGCCAACTCTCGCGGTTTTCTTGTTCTGTGCCACATCGTTAAAATAAAGGTGAGAACGTCACCATTCTCGTCTTCTACAGGTAGTTGAACGAATGGGATGCCAAAAATGGGATCTTCAGTTATCGTAATAGAAATTTTACGATCTTCACGAATTTTATCGGGGGTTGGATTCATTTCCGACAAAGTTATTAGCTTCAATCGAGAAATTTTTGTTTGAGCAGTTTGCTTTTGAGCTGGTCTTGCTACAGTAGAGAACTGATGAATTTCGAAGTTCTTAGAATAAAAAATTAAATCATTCTGGCGGTGGTGGAGATACGTCAGGAATGGTTTTGCTGCAGGACTCGTTAGATATTGCTTTCTCTCCAGAACTGGTTTTAGGGCAGGTTGAGACAGTGGGCTTGGAGTGGAATGATAACGACTGGTTGAACCTTTAGCTGTTGCTACTGATATAAAAAGAACCGTTTTAACTGCCTTTTCAAATCCAGCAAGGTAGCATCTTATCTTCACCTTCCTTTCCCATTTTAAAATAGTGTTCTATCTTGCTCAACCCTAAATCTCTGTCGCGGTGACTTTCTTCCATGACGACATTAACAAGGGCTATTGAATAATAAGCCAATGTTACATTGGACCAGTTTTGCGGTGGTCTGTAGGGTATCACTTGGCTATTTTGGAATGTATTCAATAGGTAAAGCTGGAAAAGGTGGATAAGATGAGCGCTTTAAAGTAAATGAGGTAAGCATTGGTTGGGAACTTTTCCAATCCTTTTTCACATCCTTCCAATCCAGAGATTTGAGACACCATTAGGACCACAGAGTTAGTAAGTAATTGCAAGTCGTAGTATAATAATTTGCTCGGGTACAATTTGATTCTTTATTGAAGAATTCCTTTCCAAAATGAATTTTTAAACTTTTTTCCCAACAATGAATTAAAGCAAATATAGCAAATCTGATTTTTTATTTCGTCATTTCCTTTTATACACATTTGTTATTTTCTAACTGCCTAGTTATACTTTTCAGTGTGTTTTTATTGGAGTTTGATGGAACCTCATACTTGAAACCTGGAACTCGACCGCACCGAACTTGTAGGATAGCTCCACACCTTCATGTTCAAAGTCAATCTTTAACTCAATATAAAACATTTTTGTTCAAGAGACTAAAGAGAAGTGAAGCACTACCTCAAGTTCTCATTCAACGTGCAATCATCACAATTGGCTGATGCCATCAAGCTGGAGATTACTCCTGGCTTGTTGGATGAGATGAATACTAAAGTTGGCGATGATGATGATGTGGATGTAAACGCTTCATTTTGATAATCGTGACCAACGACGTAGCGAAGGGCAATTACCAGTCGAGGCAGTACCCTCAAAAACGGTTAAAAGTCTTCAAAATCGTCAATTTTAAAAGTTTATTATTAAATAGCTAATTTTGAATTTCAGTTTAGAAAACGTGGGCTTCATCTTCATTAACATTATAAAGCAGTACCTTGTGTTAATATAGAAAACATGCAGGTCAGAAGTGGCCCTTTTACTGTGACGTCTCGCATTAAACATTTTTATGGCAGCGGAAGAAATTGGAGACGGAAACCATAAACAATTTTCGTCTTGTCTTTTTAAAACCCTTTTTCACTTAATATTTATTGGAACTTGATCTTTTTTAGCAACTGAATTATGAATATTTGGAAGACTTGTCTGAATCCAATGAATATTGATACAACTAAATTTATGGGACAAAAAAGTATGGGGAGCAAGTCCCCGAGGGAGCATGTTGCATGGGGACCCGGGAGCATATAGAACGGGGAGGATGTTGCATTGGGAGGAAACCGGTCTGGGATGAAATTGCACTGGGAGCAAAATGACCTCTGGAGGGAAGTTGCACCACTGAAAGCAAAAATCATTTCAAAATTGCGCAAACTGCAAAAGTTTTAATTTATTAAATTGGTTGTATTTAAATTAGAAGGATATTTTATAAACGACAAAACGCTCAAAAGTCAGTCGAAAGTAGGTACAATTTAATGGAAAATATTTGCAAACGGGTTTACCTGGAATAGTAATATTTTGAATAACATAATATATTGAAACAATTGCATTGCATCATCAGGTGTTTTATTCCTGGTAAATCATAGGTACCTCAAAGTTATTCAACCCAACTCCGCGATGACACGTATAGTTAGACTGGATTTGTTGCGCACATTCATTGCAATATACTTTTCCAGTCGGTCTTCAATCTTTAACTTGAAAACATCCTCCTATTGCTACAACGTTCGTGATTAATGGGTAATTGAATTTTAATAAACATAGTCGATTTTTAGGCACTGAAGCTCCAAATAATCACTTCAAACTATATTTAGCTTCATCAAACAAGCCATGGACCAAGGTCCGGATAAACATGTTCCGGAACAGATCAGCCAACCTAGTGTTAACAAGCGTGGAGTGCATACCCGATCAAATCACATGGTTGGATTTACTCACCAGCAACGGTAAACTAGGGTTTAACCCAGAGCATCACGAGATCTACGGCTTGCTACATCGTGCAGAAATCGCCAGAAGTGGGTTAAACAATTTGGTAGGTGCCCTGCAGTTTATTTTAAATAGAATAGTGTTGGGTAAACTACAAAAACGAAGTATTAATAAGTCCCCACTTGACAGGTTTCCCACACTTTGGACCAATGGAGCCAAAAGGCAGCGAATGCCTGCTACAAGGTTCACCTTGCGGATAAGGTTATTCCTAAGGCCATGCCAGTTCCACAGGTGCCAATGAATTTGGCACCTGTGGAACAAGTGTACTCACCACTTGTTCGGTTCGTATGGCAAAAAGACAATGATCCACCAATTGAGGTAACGGCCTACAACATCGATATGATTATACGGACCCGACACCCTGTTTTTTGTTATATACCACTGGAAGTACTCCTTGAGATAACAAAGCAACAGGTATGGTTGGGACTTCCTTCGTCCATTTTAGGTGTTCGTCCACGCGACGACGACAAAGACGATGATGATGATGATGACGACGTCTACGGATATTCAAAATTCATTCCACCGGCTGGGTTCTCACCTTTCCTGCCCCAAGGGACAATCCCAATGAATTTAATGACCCAACATCAAGGGCAACCACAGGTGGCTGGCCTGCAATAATTCTATAATTGAGAATTGTCTTCATTTGTTTGAGTTGAAAATTGCAATGAGTGACAATGGCGGAAATAAATTTTTTAAACACTACTACCATGCTTCAATTTTCTATAATTTATTACCATATTAATAAAAACCGTTTTGGCTCAAACCCGATCCGCTGCATCCTTGGTCAATTTAATTTCATGTCGCCCTGTATTATTCAGTTTAATTTGGACATGGTTATCAAGCAGTTCCAACGAATTGTGCTCACTTAAACACACACTTGATTGGTTGGGAATGGATGTGGAATTAAGATAAACGTAAAAACGAAGCTTGACACTCACGGGTACTTGGTTGGGCGTAATTATCCCTGACTCTAATGATTCTCATGGAGAACGTTGATTTGCATAACAAATGAACACACCCGTTGAAATACACTGTCCCCAACCTGCGTTGAGAGAATTATGCGGGTTCTCTACGCCACAGAGGGCAAATTGCCAAAATTTTGTGACAGTGCTTGTACTTCACATATGTTGTAGAGCACAAAATTTGATGAAGATTGATATGTTACATGGCATGTCAAAGTGTCCATGGAGGCTCACAATGTCAGGTCAAAGTTAAAAGGCCAGATTTCAAAAATATTTTTTTATAAATTTGGTACTTTTTAATATTGAAAGTTAACCGCACGGTAATTACAGTCTATATGAGCAGCAAATGTTCCCCAAGTTTCATGTTGAAATGTTTGATCATTTAAAAGTTATTACAAAATTACTGTTTTTTTGAAATATTTGAAATCGACATTATGACGAACTCCAAACATTCCGCAGGTTCTGAAACATGGTTTATAAACTAGACACCTTGGGTAAAAGGTACTGAAGACAGAATTTTGCGGAAAGTAACGGGAGTTGATTACCCTGCTATGATATCGTGATTGCGTCATAATTTCACCTGAACTTTAAATCGCATTTTTGCCCAACTCCCGTACTTTCCGCAAATTCTGTCTTCAGTACCTTTTACCCAAGGTGTCTAGTTTATATACCATGTTTCAGGATCCTTGGAATGTTTGGGAGTTCGTCATAATGTCGATTTCAAAAAATTCAAGAAACCAGCAATTCTGTAATAACTTTGAAATGATAAAACATTTCAACATGAAACTTGGCGATTATTTGCTGCTGATATAGACTATAATTACCGTGCGGTTAACTTTCAATATTAAAAAGTACCAAATTTATAAAAAAATATTTTTGAAATCTGGCCTTTCAACTTTGACCTGACATTGTGAGCCTCCATGGACACTTTGACATGCCATGTAACATATCAATCTTCATCAAATTTTGTGCTCTACAACATATGTGAAGTACAAGCACTGTCACAAAATTTTGGCAATTTGCCCCTCTGTGGCGTAGAGAACCCGCATAATTCTCTCAACGCAGGTTGGGGACAGTGTATTTCAACGGGTGTGTTTCATTTGTTATGCAAATCAATCGTTTCTCCATGAGAATCATTAGAGTCAGGGATAATTACGCCCAACCAAGTACCCCGTGAGTGTCAGGCTTCGTTTTTACGTTTATCTTAATTCCACATCCATTCCAACGCAATCAAGTGTGTGTTTAAGTGAGCACAATTCGTTGGGAACTGCTTGATAACCATGTCCAAATTAAAGCTGAATAATACAGGGCGACATGAAAATTAAATTGACTCAAGGATGCAGCGGATCGGGTTTTTGAGCGCAAAACGGTTTTTATTAATATGGTAATAAATTATAGAAAATTGAAGCATGGTAGTAGTGTTTAAAAAATTTATTTCCGCCAGTTGTCACTCATTGCAATTTCAACTAAACAAATGAAGACAATTCTCATTATAGAATTATTGCAGGCGCAGCCACCTGTGGGTTGCCCTTGATGTTGGGTCATTAATTCATTGGGATTGTTTCCGCTTGGGGCAGAAAGGTGAGAACGCCCCAGCCGGTGGAATGAATTTTGAATATCCGTAAGACAGTCGTCATCATCATCATCAATCGTCTTTGTCGTCGTCGCGGTGGACGAACACACTAAAATGGACGAAGGAATCCCAACCATAGCTGTTTGCTTTGTTATCTGCAAGAGTACTTCCAGTGGTATATAACAAAAAACAGGGTGTCGGGTCAGTTATATATGCGATTGTGTAAGGCCGTTACCTCAATTGGTGATCATTGTCTTTTTTTGCCATACGAACCGGAACCGAAGGTGGTGAGTACACTTGTTTCCACAGGTGCCCAAATTGCATTTGGCAGCCTGTGGAACTGGCATGGCTTAGGAATAACTTATCAAGCAAGGTGAACGCTTGTAGGCAGGCATTCGCTGCCTTTTGGCTCCATTGGTCCAAAGTGTGGGAAACGGCTGTCAAGTGGGGACTTATTAATACTTCGTTTTTGTAGTTTAACCGCAACACTATTCTATTTAAAAATAAACTTGCAGGGCACCTACCAAATTGTTTAACGACTTCTGGCGATTTCTGCACGATGTAGCAAGCCGTAGATCTCGTGATGCTTGGGTTAAACCCTAGTTTACCGTTGCTGGTGAGTAAATCCAACCATGTGATTTGAAATCGGGTATGCAGCTCCACGCTTGTTAAGCACTAGGTTGGCTGATGCTGTTCCGGAACATGTTTATCCGGACCTTGGTCCATGGGCTTGTTTTGATGAAGCTAAATATAGTTTGAAGTGATTATTTGGAGCTTCAGTGCCTAAAAAATCGACTATGTTTTATTAAAATTCAATTTAACCCATTAATCACGAACGTTGTAGCAATAGAGGATGTTTTCAAAGTTAAAGATTGAAGACGGCGACTGGAAAAGTAATATTCAATGAATGTGCGCAACAAATCCAGTCTAACTATACGTGTCATACGCGGAGTTGGGTTGAATAAACTTTGAGGTACCTAATGATTTACCAGGAATAAAACACCTGATGATGCAATGCAATTGTTTCAATATATTATGTTATTCAAATATTACTATTCCAGGTAAACCCGTTTTGCAAATATTTTCCATTAAATTGTACCTACTTTCGACTGACTTTTGAGCGTTTTGTCGTTTATAAAATATCCTTCTAATTTTAAATACAACCAATTTAATAAATTAAAACTTTTGGCAGTTTGCGCAATTTTGAAATGATTTTTGCTTTCAGTGGTGCAACTTCCCTCCAGAGGTCATTTTGCTCCCAGTGCAATTTCATCCCAGACCGGTTTCCTCCCAATGCAACATCCTCCCGTTCTATATGCTCGCCCGGGTCCCCATGCAACATGCTCCCTCGGGGACTTGCTCCCCATACTTTTTTGTCCCCATAAATTTAGTTGTATCAATATTCATTGGATTCAGACAAGTCTTCCAAATATTCATAATTCAGTTGCTAAAAGATCAAGTTCCAATAAATATTAAGTGAAAAAGGGTTTTAAAAAGACAAGACGAAAATTGTTTATGGGTTTCCGTCTCCAATTTCTTCCGCTGCATAAAAATGTTTAATGCGAGACGTCACAGTAAAAGGCCACTTCTGACCTGCATGTTTTCTATATTAACACAAGGTACTGCTTTATAATGTTAATGAAGATGAAGCCCACGTTTTCTAAACTGAAACTCAAAATTAGCTATTTAATAATAAACTCTTAAAATTGACGATTTTGAAGACTTTTAACCGTTTTTGAGGGTACTGCCTCGACTGGTAATTGCCCTTCGCTACGTCGTTGGTCACGATTATCAAATGAAGCGTTTACATCCACATCATCATCATCGCCAACTTTAGTATTCATCTCATCCAACAAGCCAGGAGTAATCTCCAGCTTGATGGCATCAGCCAATTGTGATGATTGGCACGTTGAATGAGAACTTGAGGTAGTGCTTCACTTCTCTTTAGTCTCTTGAACAAAAATGTTTTATATTGAGTTAAAGATTGACTTTGAACATGAAGGTGTGGAGCTATCCTACAAGTTCGGTGCGGTCGAGTTCCAGGTTTCAAGTATGAGGTTCCATCAAACTCCAATAAAAACACACTGAAAAGTATAACTAGGCAGTTAGAAAATAACAAATGTGTATAAAAAGGAAATGACGAAATAAAAATCAGATTTTGCTATATTTGCTTTAATTCATTGTTGGGAAAAAAGTTTAAAAATTCATTTTGGAAAGGAATTCTTCAATAAAGAATCAAATTGTACCCGAGCAAATTATTATACTACGACTTGCAATTACTTACTAACTCTGTGGTCCTAATGGTGTCTCAAATCTGGATTGGAAGGATGTGAAAAAGGATTGGAAAAGTTCCCAACCAATGCTTACCTCATTTACTTTAAAGCCGCTCATCTTATCCACCTTTTCCAGCTTTACCTATTGAATACATTCCAAAATAGCCAAGTGATACCTCCTACAGACCACCGCAAAACTGGTCCAATGTAACATTGGCTTATTATTCAATAGCCCTTGTTAATGTCGTCATGGAAGAAAGTCACCGCGACAGAGATTTAGGGTTGAGCAAGATAGAAGCACTATTTTAAAATGGGAAAGGAAGGTGAAGATAAAGATGCTATTGCTGGATTGAAAAGGCAGTTAAAACGGTTCTTTTTATATCAGTAGCAACAGCTAAAGGTTCAACCAGTCCGTTATCATTCCACTCCAAGCCACTGTCTCAACCTGCGCCCTAAAACCAGTTCTGGAGAGAAAGCAATATCTAACGAGTCTTGCAGCAAAAACCATTCCCTGACGTATCTCCACCACCGCCAGAATGATTAATTT
>LJIJ01004301.1:0-15282 GCA_001718145.1 Orchesella cincta
AGGCGCCGCTGATGGTGGGGGAAGCGTGTTGCGTGCCTACTTCATGAACAATAAGGTATAGAAAACCAAATTGACTACAAGGCAATTTATATGGAGTTTTGCATTGTGGAGGTTTGTCGCAGGAAGATTTCATGGACTAGAATCGATACTATGTTTTGTTAGGATTGGACAAATATGCATTAAAATAGGTAACAACCGCTCAGGGCTAAGAAGTATGTCAAGTTCGACCGCGAAATAAAACTCGAGACATTTATTGGGCATCAGTACTAGGAAGAGAAACTCATATATGGGCGATTAAGAGAATAGAAATGCGCAGTAAATACAACGAAACATCACTGAATGAAATTAAAAAAAAACGAAGGCACACAGTTACGGAATTGAAATAGTGTGCTAAGCCGCAGCTATTCATGAATCCGCATCACCGAGCCCGATGCTGAGCTTCCTTCGCTCCATCATGACTCATCAAAGCACCGTTGGATACTTTCATCATGCACCTCCCAGACGCGCGCCGCATCCCCACGAGAAAACGCCTTCTGGCCAATTGGAAGCTGCTGTCTGGATCTACTGGGTCGTAAAGTGTCATTCCCGGAAGATATCGCGTCGCTTCTGATATCATCATCCCCCGGTTAGGGAATTTAGGACCTACGATATACGGGCACTTTCACTCATCCTACGAGAACAAAATTCAAGATGTAAGGTATTCAAATTCAGGTAAAGCCATTAAAATTATAGATTTTAGAAATCCGTTGAAATCGCTTACCCTCATTACGCAGTAACCCTCATATGCGGAGATGTGCCAGTTCAGGCTCCATTGAAGTAGAGAGTCGGTCCGCTTAAGCTGGCCATTAGATCGTCGCCCATGGTCTGATCCCATTCCGAAAACTAGCGTGAGGATTTGGAGTCCGTAATTGTTTTGGAGCCTTTGCAATCAATTTGGAGCACCTGGAATTAATCCCCCGTATATTAGACCAACCTGTCATCCCACGCCATATGACGGCTGAACAAAGACGCTTCGAAGCTGCTTCCGATTTTCATACAAAGCACATGCGAGATGCCGTCGTTCCCTAAAGAGCAGTCCCAACATAATTCTTTTCAAATTAGGCATCATCTGTATAAAGCGCCAGAACGATGCTATCGGAGTGTAGTACCCTTGGTGCTTTCACTCACAACAAAGTGTCCTGCAGTTTGAGGCAAGCACCCAGGCCTTTCTCCATGACGAAGAAAGTCTCGTGTTACGCAATAGCAGGGGTTTTTGTTGATCACAAATCGACTCCTTCAAGTTCTTCCTTTGAGCAGTTCGTCAGTGTTTTCTGGTCAGAGAGATAAGAGCCGGCGCCAACGAGGCTCCTACCAATGTTGTAGATTAAAAGCAACCGTTTCAAGTTTGGTGTAAACTGGAGAAAGTTGAGGTTCTGTGGAACTGCAGTACCAACCATCCATTGCTCAGATAATGTATGAAGATTTACATCAAATGGGAAGTGCTGAACAGTTTCGTACTCTACGCCAGATTCAGGTTCTCCTCGGTAAACGACCAATTTGCGGAGGCTGGCAGCATACGTTTCCAAGATGAGTTTGAAGGCCTCCATACTGGTCTCTGTTCCAATGCCCAGGCTCAGTTCAATCAATGGCAGTCGGAGTTGGCAAAACTCGTTGGCCAACGAGTCAACAAAATCAGCTCGTTCAAAAGATCGAAGTTTCATGGAGCCTCTAAAACAAAGTATGGATACATAATTGAATTTTGGAAGTAAAATGACACAGCATTCATTCACAGTTATCTGTCAACTTACATTTGCAGCATGTCAAACTTCTCCACTTTCCAACCACGGTCGGTCTTGTCATTTGGGGGTTTCATTCCTACTAGAATAACTTCCAGTTGATCTCCAGTGTTTGCCAGTTTAAGGCTCTAAAATTAAAAAGGAATGATGTTTAAATGTGCTACAACGTTAGCGAGATTCTTCGTAACGACTAACCTTCAAGTTTGGAGCCATTTGGCCAATTACAGTCCACGCACTAACGCAGTAACAAGAATTTCTTTGAAAGCCACCCTCAAAGTCTACTTCCAATTCCGTCAACGCTTTCAAAACGTTTTGTATTTCTTCCTCCAATCCTCCATTATAAGGATCATTGGATTCCTTATGAATTATAATACCGAATTGCTCCACAAACCGTAAGGTTTCCAAATTCGAAGAAGATTCAGTGAGAGACATGAAGATTGACTGGAACGTGAGAAACTGCAGTCTTTAAATCTGCAAATGGGTTGTTTGAGCTACACACTTGTCCCAAAACTCATCTTGACGAATTTGTCTCCTCCTGGAGCTTCGAAGTAAAGTACCACTCTTCGAATTTAAATCGCCTGAAGGGGTGCTTCCAAAACTGATAAAAGTCGCCTTCCAAGGCGCCTCCTTCGTGATCTATCATCAGATCACATATTTGCCCATGAATAGGCGTTCTCATCTCGTTCGAACTTCCGTAAAGTTGACCCAAGCCTCACGACGCCAACGAGGAAGTGACACCTTAAACCATAATTTGCTAACTTTCCAGCTCCTTAAATCAGCGAGCGGTAGCGTGCTCCAAAAATGTTTGGAGGACCTGCATAAGTTCACAAGAATGTGTTGATTAATTAAATAACTACAACCTTTAACCGTTTTATCAAAGTGACATTTGACATGTGACTTAGTTTAGTACAACAGACTAATTATACTGAACCACTTCATTCAGCAAAGGGTTCGAATCCGCTCCACTGATAAAACATCCAGAGTTGACACGAGCTCCTTCCTTGGACAACGCCATGTCTTCACTTCACTTCTGTTTATACTCTTGTCAAATTGTCAATCAATCAATCACCGAACAACATCAACAGTTTTAAAAAATAATTGAAACTTGGCTAAAATATTCGACTTCAAACCAAATGCAGCAGCAAAAATAGTTGTGTGCATCAACACATCCACAACAAGTTTTCTGTCTGAACAGGAACAGGCTGGCCTGCTTTGTGTTGCAGAAAAACAGGAAAAAGTACTCTCTTCAATTTTACCGCGCTCAATTTCCTTTGTTGCACACTCAATGTGTCCTCCCGGTACTGAGCAAGGAAGGCGTCATGTCCATGAATATAGTTTAGGAAACAAGGAATTGTTACTAAAAGGCACTGACGCATACTGACGAATCTCTATTACAAGTAGCTACGTCGAACCTAGCTAAAAGTGCAAAAATTAATAAAACATTTAACTTCACATTTCATCGTCTCCAGACATTATTCGAATCGGCCTTAGTTTTCTTAGTTGGTCCTCTGGCAGATGCATTATAAGGTGGTCTGAAGGCTCTAGATGGGGAAATGTATACGTAATCAAATCTCTCTTTTGGTTGCTAGTGATAGCCAACAATATACCGCCAAGCATCTTCTGAACAGTTCCTTTGCGCCGGTTAATTTCATTATCAATTGGTGATGAGGACGGTGCTGACGTAGCAATGCTCCAGAATGACTTCGTAGTAAAATAGAATTCAGAGGACGCCATAGACCCCAAGCTGAGAGCACAGTAGTGTGTTTCACTAGGTCGAAGCTCATTAATCAAATTCTTGATTGCACGTTTTTCCTTGATGTCATAAACGTATATCTTCACAGGTGAAGGCAACATTTGGCTTAACGATTAATCAGTTCGTTCACGTCGATGGTGTAGTTCCCAATAATGTCTCAATAGCAGCTCGGGTGATGGTTTTCTGCAAGACAGATTGATGGAAAGGTAGCAAGTTGGTTACCACATTCCATAACTAGTTTTGCAAGCATACTGCTCCACGCGAAATGGAAGTGTGCTTAGATTTTTCATGGCTGCTTCTACCCAACGATCGCATGCCTCTCTTTCTTTGTTCCTTTAATATCTTACGCCAACTGACAACCCTTGGCCAAGTAAAAGTTTTGCTAGTTGGAATCTATCAAAGATATCATCTGGATATACACTGGTCGATTAAACTCAACAACTGTTCCGCATCCCGCTGATTATTTGCAAAACATTAAATAAAACCGACAATCTGAGATGTAGCGATGTACCTTTAGCGCGAGTAATTTGTGAAATGAAAATGAAATCTACAATAGATTAGCTTTCGAATGGTACATTACACCCGAAATGTGTCGTTTAAAAGTAGAAAGAAGCCGTTGATAAGTTTCGGAGCCTCACTTTGAGGAACAAAATCTGATTTACACGTTCATTCAAGAGCTGGTGATTCTGTGCCGGGAGTACATTCTCGGACTTCAAATGGAGCTCTACCGTAAAGATCTTTCAAAAACGACAAATTGAAAACCAAGTGAGAAGTTGCGAGCTAGCTGCATACTTCACACACTGCACTCTGGACGCTGTTCACTCCATTCTAACACTGCGAACGGCCATGAACTGAGCTTCAAGCTGAAGAACTACAGACAGCAGCTTCCTTTTCAAAACGTCTCTTGAACAAGGACCCAAAGCAGAAATTGCTCAACAACTAGGAAGTACTACAGGTTTTGCGAGAAGAACCCAGTGGACGAACATGCAATGGAGTATAATGAGCAAAATCCTTTCTCGGTTTGTGCCGTGACGTACAAGCCAATTTACCGTGGAAAACCGGAAGTCAAATGTCCTTTCTGTCGTGCTACATTCATGCCTCAATTTGATCGAGTTTGTGTGTTGTCTGCCAGTTGCGGAGGTGGGAAAGGAAGATGTTTGGGTTGGGCACCTGCAAGGAAGTGTGGATATTGAACAAGACGAAGATGATGATATGTACGACACCCAAGAGAATGAGCAAGATCAGCCGCTTCCATTCAAAGACTATGGTCGGGAGAGTCAAAGTTCATCTTTTGCATATGAGGACGAATTCCCCACTACCACCAGCTCTGCTCAGGAGGAGGAAGCCAGGAGGTGTGATTAAATAAAAATTATAATAAACCAGCTTAAATAAGTATAATCTGATTTTAATTTTGTTGGGTTTTAGAATTGGGAGTAACATTGTCCGTGGTCACATGTATAGCCCAACTGAAGAGATTGGAGGTGAAGACTACATTTTCAGTGACCAATCAGAATGGAAAGTAGAGGAGGATGCGGACTTTGGTGCTGCTGCAACTGATGATGAGCAAGATCAAGATCAAAGCCAACAAGGGCGTGTTTTCTTTTCTGAGCAAGTGAATGAATATGAAGAGGAAGGGGTCTAGGTGAATTTCTCTGAGCCTGGGAATCCTGCTCCACCTGGGTGCCTGGAGAGCTTCTCCAACGGATGCGTCATGGGAGTCTGATACTTTTTCCAGAATGGAAAAATGTCCCAGCATAGAATCCTTCTTCCGACTCAAAAGTTCATTGATGTCCACTTCTACTTCCCTGGAGGAAGGATGATCTCCCGAGATTGCCGACTAGATGCCCGTCTACCAGTTGAAGAACGCCATAGCTCACTTTGTCCAGGTTCCAGCGACCACTTGGATTTAAGAAAAGAATTTGGTAGCAGATTCTAGAACATTGATGGACTTGGGTGCGGGGCCAATGGCAAAAATGAAGTTTACAGTCGAGATAAATAAGCGAATTCCGGGCAACTATCAACTTGGGAGCAGTCCGATACTCACAAGCGGTCAGGTATTTCATGAGAAAATTGCCCAAACACAAACTCAGATGGACGTGGCGCAACAAATGGAGCGACCAGACTACTACGTTTCTACCAAGAGGGACAGAGTTCTCAAACCTTATGTCACATTTGCCCAACAAGACCAGAAGAGAAGGCTGCATCATAACTATTCAGCGATACTGAGAGGTTGGCTTGCGAGAACGGAGAGAAAGCAGCGGATGGAAGGGTTAATTAAGAGGATCAAGTGGCAGAGAAAATTAGAAAGGGGAGGATTGATGAGGCGATTGCTATCATGGAGGATGAGATCAGGAGAAGAAAGAGAATCCCCACTAGGATGGTTTGAATTAAGTTGCTGGCCTACAGAGCAAGAAACTTGGAGAAAGGAGCAGAAATTACGTCATGAATCGGTGGGGCGCGGAAAGAAAGGCAGCCTCGCACATTTTTCAGAGTGATGAAGACTCACTACATCCGCACTAATTGTCCGAGCGGTTAATGAAAGGGCTGAGAAAATGAATTCCAACTACTTCTTTCTCTTTGTCAAGATCCTCTGTTTAATCCGGAAAGCGAAGAGGATTTAAAAGGTGCCTTTGACTATGGCAAGCGAGAAAGGATAATGTGCAGTGTAAGGGCTGTAGAAGGATGCAGTACAGAGATAGTTTACCATCCAAGCGGGAATGGGCAAAGTGCCCTCAGTATGATAACCGGGTATTTGCTCCGTTTATGCAGGTGGATCAAGGGACAGCCATTTTCTCCATGGAATTGTGTGCTGTTGACGGAGGAGGAGGTGTCTCTCACCTTCAGTTGGATAATATGAAAGATGTATGTAACCATGATTAGTTAGTATAAGTTTGTTTTTGTTAGATGGGTATTCATATTGCGAACCGTTTGGCTTTTAGGCTTATCGGAGTCCTTCTTCCACAAAGTGTTTGTGATGCAGTGCACAGCCAAAACTATTTGAGGGGTTGGCCAAGCTCGCAGTGGGCTGGATGATAGGATCCTGGAAGGCTGTGATCGGTTCTGGGCTCATGAGAAGCAGATGAAGCTCATGAAGGAGAAGTTCAAGAGGAAGGCTAGGCTTCTCAAATTCTTTGCAATGAAACTTTAAAAGACATTTAATTTTTGTCATGAAATCATACAACACTATATAATATTACAGTATAAAATGCATTCTACTTGAAAATTATTTCGAAAAGTGGTTTGATCAATGATTCATTTTTAAACCAATTTGCAAGAATTTCCACAAGTTTGTCTACTTATGGAAATACTCTTTGGGGCTACTTGAGACTTACATGTAACACTTGAGGGTTGATCCTCCTGCAATTGTTTTAGCTAAAGTTATTCGCATTTTCGGTTTAAGCAGCATCTTATTGTCAACGGGAACAGACTTCAAAGTTTTGAAAAAAGAAAGAGGTTTCTGCACTTTGACGCAACAACTCGGTCCGAACGAAGATTCAACGCTTTACGATTGATTGCCGATTGTATGAAAAGTTAAGATATGCACACGAGTCTTCTTACATCCCATTATACCGTTTGATGCTACTCGGCTACCCAAGTGTCGGCTGTAGTCGCTCGTCGCTCGCTGTTGTTACCGCTCAATCATCGCATCTCCAAAAAAATATTGAGTGGCCATTATGATGACAAAATAAAAATTGTTAACAAATCATGTGAGTTGTTTCATAATATCATGTACCTTTGAATTCGAACGAAGGAACGGTCAGAGAGACATTTTGATGAGTTTATTTATCGTCTAACTCTCTGTGTTGTTTTATGACAGTTGAACAATGCAAGCAATGTCTGAATCTTCTACTTCCGTAAAGAAGAATGTGCATGGGATTCCTGTTTGTAGGGTGACTGCCATAAAGCAGCATGGGTTGGTGAAATGCCGTTACCAATACCTTTCATGAATGGCCAACCTGCTGACATTGAAGAAATGACTAGTAGACCAGTTGAAACCGCTTCATCTCCTTTGCCTACAGCAGCTATTATAGAGAAGAAAATTCAGACATGGCTCCACTGAGGAGCCACCAACCACTGGTGGACTAAACAATTGTTATGTGACAATACATTGAAGCCCACATCTGGATACTGGAAAATGTGGCACTGAAAATATTTAGTTGAGCTGCTTTGTATTTTATGACACTGTGGGTGCTACTTCAAATTTCTTCGGATTTGCTTCCATCCACACAATGGTATCTCAAATGTCAGATTCCACATGGAAGATTCAGGGAATGTTTTCAAACTTGGATCATCAGGAAAAACATTAATAGCGATCGACCACTCGACAAGAACTTATGATTTGAATAAACAAGACGAAAGAAATGGATTGGAAACGAAAATGGCGAGTAGTCGGGAAACCCAGATCAGAAAACTGACAATTGTCCTTATGAGACGACCGAAATGGCACCCTCGCAAAATCATACTCACAAAAAGAATTGTACTTCAGTCTCAAGTGATGAGTGTGGCACGCTCGCAGCGCAGTTGAAAATAGCATCCATGTTTTAACTCAACTCCTCTCCAAATTCTTGGCTCCAACCGAGAAGAGGCTCTGCTATATTTCCAGACACACACAACGGATCTTACTCATGTGTTGATCAAGACAAGAGAAATGGCTTTAGCCTCCAGAGCTTTTTTGAATCTGTCCTCCATCCCTCGTTATTACGGGACGAATCAAATAAACAACCCACAGATTTGGGGAGGTTGAATACTCCTTTATGCGGACCAAGAGCTCCTGTAACTCCGGTGAGCAGAACTCTGGAAACTTGGCTAAATTCTCTAGCCTCCTGTCCGGGTTTCAGGCTAAATCTCTTCGGGAAGCTGGGATCTCGAGGATGAGCTGATTCACTTGCTCATGCGTCGGCGGCTGTGATCCAGCTCCTCCTCAACATTGACCTCAATGAGTCTATTCTAGACGTAAGATACAATAAATAAAACATTATTTTTGCTCCAAATTTGTTGACCCCATCTCATCTGAGCGATGTCTAGAGTCACCAAAGAATTGCTACTATGCCGTATCCAGAGTCCACAAGCAACTTGTACAGTTCCTCATTGTCGATTTGATGATGTGATATTTGTTCAACGACAGTGGCCTTTTATACACTCGTTGATCCGGTTGGCGAAATACTGGGCTCACCAAATTAACTACTGAGTTCCCTGCTGATTGAAACAGTAGCTATTCATGCAGCTACAGTCTGAACTACACTGATATGATAGACTGCAGCTCCAACTTGCACAAAGCGTTAGTGAAATTTCTCGAAATGTTGTCGGATGGCCGCAATATGCGCTTCTACGTTTTCATCAACTATCAACAGAGTGACTATCCACATGTCTGTAACCAGAAGCCACTGGTCCTCGATCCGCTAAACCCCTACAACAATTTGGTGAACCCACGAAACTTGTCGGGCGCTGCGTTAAAGTGCTTTGAGGATGCAGCAAAGCTCACTTTGCAAAAGCTACATGCGTTTGAAAGCAAAAACTCCGACAGCCTATCACAATTCAGCCGTGTTTTTGAAGTTTGAATCTTTCATTCTTCTCATTACGAATGCCCTTTCTTGTGATTTTGAAAGTGTTTTCAGAGCTTGTATTTTTAACTTGTAAAAATTCTCTCCATCTGTTAATACAGAGTTTTATGTGAATGTCATAAGTTGATAATTTCATGTTAATTTGGTTTCTCCCCAAGTGGAACACATATTCAACTTGCGTTCACGAGCGTGAGGCTGATGGATTACTTTTTCTTGAGTTTGCACATCTTGCATAGCTTTTCAAGATCTTTGTTAGAAAAACAGTTGAGTTCAGAAAGACTCCCTACTCGAAAACCAACTCAATTCACCATTAGAACGGCAAGGGAAATGAAGTGAGGAGAACTGGAAGTGGGCATCTTGCAACAGCGATGTTAGAAAGTTATTACAACAAAACAAGATCTTATCAATAGTATTTAGTATTGCATGAACATTTTTAAATAATAGCAACACTTTTCAGAAAAAATTTAAATGAAAGTGGTCACAGTGCTTAATCAAACAACATTAGTCACAGAGTGCAAAGGGAAATTTACTCTGGTTTGCAGTGTCACAGCATTCCCGAAAATAAACTACTTTATATATTGATATCGCTGCCAGTGTTACTGATTCAAGTAGTTAAAGTCTTGTGTGAACTACAGTATAAACGTTTTGTTCTGTTTGTGATGATTTTTTGACAGTTCATTTTAATTAGGATTATAGTTTTTTCTGCTAACATGGCAATTCTGTGACACATATTCGAAAACATTTGAAATGTCATTTAAAAATCAGTCACCCTAAGCATCATCAGTAGTGTCGAGTTTAGTTTGTCATGGTGAAACAAAGTCAAAGTCTAATCAAAATAATCCTGACATCAGTGACAGTCCAACAGTTGGCGAGCAAACAAGTACAATTGTCAACAAGACAAATATTGGAGCTACTGATTCGAAATGTGGGTTGGAAGAATTAACCCTTAATTCGGCAGCTGCGTCATTGTGTCATTCGTCATCGTCTTCAGCTTCCTCAGTTTGTTCACAGGAAGACGTGAGTCCTCCTAACAGTCCCCAAATTGAGCAAAAACATGGCATACTACTATCAAAGAAATTCAAATTTAAAATGACTGGCTTGAGCTAAGACCACTCGCTTTTTAATTTCAAATGCATTTTACTAATACATACTTGAAAATAAATATTTATGCTGCTTAAAATAACTTAAAAACTGACATGAGTTTTTAAGGAAAGTCGAACACACGTATACACGTTAGCTAATTAATCGATCTCATTCCAACGTTGCTGATGTAAACTATCCTAGCAGTAGTCCGAAAAGTAATAGTCGCTTTATTCCCGTGAACTATGAAAGCAACTTCCTTATTTTTGCCTGTTTTCGAAGCCATATATATATCAGAAATTTGTGAAATAAAATTGCAATTCCACTTTTTGTCCAAAATGTTTTTAACAAAAACTAATAATTTATTTTACTTTATTTCACCTGTTCTTTTGCTTGGTGGTTAATGTTGAATGTTTTAAAGGAAGGCATACTATAAGTTAAGTTTCATTATTATTATTATGTTATGGGGTAGCTAGCTAAATCATTTTGGCGTGTGTGAGAGTGATGATGGTTCTCGGTTTCCAATTTCATTTTGTACATGAAAATAGGGCACTGTGATAGAATCACCAGTTTGTAAACTTTGTAACCCAACTTTTTGCCTTGTTTCCTTTGCTGCAGTAAAAGATCTTTTAGGGAATAATAAATGTAAAAATAAATGGTCCGGTGGTATATTGAAAAAAAGAGTTTTTAATGAATTAAGTATGTGTACTAAAGTACTTGGAACTAATTGACAGTAATAGTTGATTAATTTAAGACACAATTTGTGACAGAATATGGAAACAATAGTTAATTTGAAATAACAATTTGAAAGCAAACTACCAAACTCAGACTACATCATTTAAAACCCTGTAAATATTTATCTACCATTCCGCAAAATACAAACTTGCAATAAAATCACCATCATCGCTAAAAATAGGTAAAATTGTTGTTCTCCATTTACAGTTGATACTTTTCAAACCATCCCTGACTCTTGCAAAAGCAAAGGTCTCTATAAAAATTTTCCATGGCTCCTTTCTGCGTCTCAAAAAAATCAGGAATGAATTCCACAACGTTTTTGCATCTCCACATTCTCTCTGCTTCATCCCCCCTCAAGCCAGTGTCTGAGGATGGCCGCACTGGAGAATAAATTCATCATGTTGCTCTCATTTTGATAAAAGTCTTTAAACAGCCCCAGCGCATTCCCCTCTTTCTCCCCCGCATCTTGAATTCTCTTTAAAAACTCGGAATATTCGACAATTTCCACCTCATGTCCAAATCTTGCCGCAACCCTTACAAACTCTTGGTCCGTGTCGGGCTGAGCGACCGTCAAATTAAAGACTTGGTGGAGCTCGCTCTCTCATCGAAAAAGATGCGGACGCTGACCTTGCACAATCATCCACGGGAAGCGTTGGCCAAGGATGTGGGGAGGAGGAAATCACACCATTTTTCATAATAAACATAAATCTGAGGAGTGCGTGGTTATTTTCCAGGGAGCACCTCCCCGTCTCTCTTTCCCCGACGATGAGAGGAAATCTAAAGAGTTTAGTGGGGATTCCTCTGCCGCTCCTTCCTTCATCAGCATATCCCCCACAATTTTGAGACGGGGTAGCCAAACGTCGTGACGTTATCATATTCTCCAGTTTCCTGCCACCGCTCGAAATCCGGCCGTCATCCTCCACTGTAGCCAAAGCAACGATGAAGACGCGTGGAAGACGTTTTAGCTGGTTTTCAGTTGCAAATTCCAAAACATTTCGTATTCCCCCAACGTTAACGGCCCGCATATCAGAAGTTTTTTCTGTAGTGCTCAGTGTGGTGCACGCTCGCAGCGCAGTTGAATATAGCATCCATGTTTTGACTCAACTCCTCCCAAATGCTTGGCTCCAACCCGAGATGAGGCTCTGCTATATTTCCACACACAACGGATCTTACTCAGATGTTGATCTAGAGATATGGCTTTAGCCTCCAGAGCTTTTTGAGTCTGTCCTCCACCCCCTCGTTTTTACGGGACGAATCAACAAACAACCTCACAGATTTGGGGGAGGTTGACAACTCCTTTAAAATATACGGACCAAGAGCTCCTGTAACTCCGGTGAGCAGAACTCTGGAAACTTGGCTAATATGTTTAGCCTCCTGTCCGGGTTTTGGGTAATCTCCTCGGGAAGCTGGGAATCCTCGAGGATGAGCTGATTCACTTGCTCATGTGTCGGCGGGCTCTGATCCAGCTCCTCCTCAACATTTCCCTCAATGAGATTAACGAGGGTGGCAGCAAGGAGGTTGACAGTATTACAGTCTTTAATCGCCCCGCTTCACCACCATCCCGCTCCCCTAACAATGTTTGAAGCTGTTCTTAATCTCCACAAACATGAGGGAGTCTACCCCATCTCCTGGAGGTTCGTGTCTCCCTCCACCTCCTCTCGTGAGTCGAGCTTGAGCACGTCCTGATAATAGTTCCAAGCTGGAGCTTGAGCAGCCCTGTCTTCTCCTCGAGACGGAAGGAGTCATACTGTTGCCAAAAGTCACTCGATTTAATAATTGCAGAGCTACTAGAGCCCACGGATGCCTTCCAAACCCGCTCATCCAGGTAGGTGGCAACCTGTGGCACAAATTTGCTCAGTATCACAAAAGACTCAATATTGAGCACTGTGGTATGAGCCCTCTGCGTTTTCATCACGTACTCAAGGGCTGACATCCCTTGGAGGGTTGAAATCGACTTGAGTCCAGCCACATCCACCTCTTTTGGCGATCCCAACTTCTCCCCACTGACCCCAGTTGACTGTCGTGGCGGGAAGCCCAATTGAATGTCGGTAGTGAGCCAGTGCATCCTCAAAAGCATTTCCTGCGCTGTGATTACTCTGTCCTGGGGTGCCGAAAAGTGTGGCGACGATGAAAACAGGACAAAATGCTCGAGACTCAGATCTTTAGTCAACTCGTGGAGGTTGAGACTTCCTCGTATTTTGTGGGGAAGGTAGAGCACAGCTTGGACCACTCTTGGTTTATAATCAGCCCATCTGACAACGTGCCAGCGGCGTGCATCACCCCTTCAGTGGCGGCAGCTTCCACGCCAGCTGGTTTTAGAAGATCCTCACAAATTCCCACTCTACGGAACCGGGATGATATTCCCTCCTCTGGAGTTCAGCTCTTCTATCCTCCTTTGCATGGAGGAGCTTGGTGGACTTCTGCTGGCAAGAATGACATGCTTTCCTCCGCTTTCTAGCATCCATTTACAGACTTCAAAGCCGATCCCTCCAAGTCCTCCGGTAATTAAGTAGCTGCTTCTCATTAAACATTGGGGTAAAGGGGACCATCTTCCCGTTCTCATGTCGGAGCTCGGGCATCACACAAACAATTTTCCCAATGTGTTTTGCCCTCTGCATGTATTGCAACGCTTCGCGAATATTCAGCCCATCAAACCTCACGTAGGGAATGGGTTTCACGACTCCTTTCTCCATGAGCTCCCTTAAAAATCCCATAAACCGAACCCACTCTTGGGTACCCGCAATAGAAACGTCAATAACTGTGTATTTGACATCAGGACGAAGGTTTTCCACTTGTTCCTTACTCCAAATGTTCAGTTTGCTCATTCAACAAATCTCGCTCCCTTCGCACAAGCTTTGAGTGTTGCTTCTTTGAATCCTTCACTTGTCAGCGAGTTGAGGACAACATCCACTCCTCTTCCAGAAGTCAGCTGGAGAATCTGATCGCCGTATTTTGTATTCCTCGAATGGAACACGTGTTGAACCCAATTGATTTCAAATAGCTTTGTTTTCGTTTGCTCCCCGCTGTAGCAATGATTGTGGCTCCAACATGCTTGCAAATCTCATCGCACTCAGCCCCACTCCCCCCGTCGCTGTGTGAATGAGGACGACATCTTCTGCTAATTTGGCCGTCTCCAACAAACAAACTACGGAGGTAATGTAAACGGCAGGAATCGTAGCTGCTTCGCAAAGGGTCGTGTTTTTGGGAGTGAGAGCAACAGCTCCTCATTCAGCTGCACATGGCTGGGCATCGCTGTGAAGTAGATATTACAGCCGCAAACTCGATCTCCAACTTGCCATTTGGTGACCTGTTTCCCAAACCGTTTTACCACTCCGCCAAAATCAAATCCTACAGCATTGATATCCTTAAACTGCTCCGTTGGTTTGATGACACTGAGCACATCCCGGAAATTGAGGGCGCAAGCCTTGATCTGAACCTCGACCTCATCCTCCTTCAAAGTTCCGCTCTAGTGGTCCAAACTGGAGATCTGAGATGGCTTTTGTGGTGGAAGCACCAGCTGGAACCGGTCGGAGCCTGGGAAGCTTGAGCGCGTTCAGCACGGGTTTGTGAGCTGAAACTTGGGAACGTAGCGGAAATCCCCGTGGAAAGCGACTTGGTTCTCGTTGTCCGTCTTCCAGAGCTCTTGGAACAGCTGGCGGAGTCGGGACTCTCCGTTCGAGCTCCCCATCCGCGATGTCAATGCAGCGACTGTTGAGGTGAAAAGCTTCGTTTTTCATTGACCTGCTGTAGCCCCAAATTACACCGGTTTGGAAGGAGGAGAGCTCGTTGTCCTCAAATGGAACTACTCCACTCGTTAAAACAACCAAACGCGGATTCACCTTGAGATTGAGGTTAAGGAGCGTCTTTGTAAGGTTGAAATATGGGTGGAGCTGCTCCTCCGGGCTTTCTCCAGTGGTTCCTAGAGCCCAGCAATACAAAATCCCCTCAATTTCTACGCCATTTTCTTTCAGTGTAGCAAAAAGCTTTGAGAAGTCGTCAATTTCCGTCTTCCTCAGGGTGAACGAGCTTCCTTCCTGTTTAAATCCTTCCCCATCCTTCACCATTATCACTGGTCGACCTCCGCCTCCTCAATATTTCTCATAAGATAAGCAGCCGTGGGCTCCTCCGGCTGGTGAAAAACTAGCCATCTTTTCACCCCTTCGGAAATCGGAGTGGGGGCGACCGTTTTCTGAGCAATAATCACGGAGCTGTAGTCATCAAAAACTGAGAAAATCTTGTCAACTCCGAAGCCATTTGTGTCCAGCACTTTCGTCCATGTTGGCTTGTCGAGGGTGCAAAACTTTGGTCTCAGTTCCAAGTCCGTGAACCGCCAGTAGCCTTCCACCGACCCGAAAAGGAAGGCGATCACCCGTTCACA
>LJIJ01004302.1:0-15278 GCA_001718145.1 Orchesella cincta
ATTTTGGTAGCTTCGCCCAGCTTCAATTTGATCAGCCAATTCCGATTTCAGAGATTCCAACTCAACCTTATGGAGGTTGTCGATGTCACGAATTTGTACTTGAAATGAGCTGGAGAGACTTTCATTTTTTCTCCACGGCACTTTCAGTGCTCGTCCGCTTCTTTCAACTTGTAATTCACTTCCTCGTTTTTTTCCTGTCTTGATTCCTTCTCCAAGTTGACCTTGTCAATCTCAGTCTGATGGGAAGTGAGCTTCTCCAGGAGTTTATCAACTTCCATTTTTACCAGGCAACACAATATTTTCCAGGTGATACAGTTTTGTGCGAAGTTGAGCATTTTCAGCTTTTAGTTTCTCCAGATTTTCTTTAGTTTTGGGTTTGTGATCACGAGTATTATCACGGTTTCCGAGTCACTTTCCTCATCAATTTCAGCTTTTAAGTCAAGTTTGATTTGTTTCGCTAAGATTGGATCTGGAGGTGAATCAGGGTGACCCCTTTTTCGGGAACTGTTATCACTCATTTTTCAGATGTTAGTAAATTACCACAGTCGAACTTTAAACAAATTTTATTGCTACTCTTTCGTGTTCTCGAAGATAAATTTAGTTTCGAATAAACTTTTGTGAGAGCAGCTGAAGTACGCGTTCACTCCCTTAAGGAATCTGACTGCATGCACATCGAGCACAATGCTGAACAACCTTTTCGTCCCTAGCTTTGACGTTAAGAAATGTTTTAGCTACCTTAAGTGAAACTTATCCACCTTTAGGTACCGTAGGAATCTTGTATACAAATATGTGGATATGTGATACATCCACACATTGTTGTGTGCATCCTTTGCTACACTCAAACCTTTTTGGTTAAAATTACAAAAATTTAGCTATCCACATGCAATATAAGTAGATACAAAATCCATTACCAATATAGATGTGGTAAATTGGTTTAGATATCCGAACCAGTTCCCATTGTCCCAACGGGGACCTGAAACACACCAGTTCTTACAGAAGTTTTGTGCATACAGCAAAGAATGGCCTGCACGTCAGTTACTCACAAGAAAGTTCCTAACAAAAAATATTTACTTTCGTTAGGCGCAATAGTGCAATAGTTCATTTGAGTTATAGTTCGTGTGCAAGCGTCATAGGTAATTTATAATACCTGCAAAATGAGTGGAAATAGTTTTGCGTAAAAGGTGACCTGATTCTCCTCGGGTCATATCCCATTTAAACAGACAAACTTGAAAGTAATACTGAAGTTGAGAATGAAAGTAAATCTGAAACAGTGATTATGCCTCAAGACCGGAAAACTACGAATAAAGAAGCTAAAGCTGAAAATGCTCAGCTTCACACAAAACATCATCACCCAAAACATATTGTTACTCCTAGAAAAATTTGGAGTTGATAAACTCTTTTGAGAAGTTCACTTCCCATCAAACTGAGATTGACAAGGTATACCTGAAATACAGACAGGGAGGAAAACAGGAGCAAGATTTCAAGTTGAAAGAAAACGGAAGGAGCACTGAAAGCTGCCATGGAGGAAATGGAAGTCTCTCCAGTTCATTTCAAGTTAAAATTCGTGACATCGACAATCTGCATAAGTGTAAGTTAGAATCTCTGAGATCGGAATTGAATAATAAGAATTTGAAGCTGGGTGAAGCGACAAAAATGAGTTCTGAATTGAGACTGCAACTAGCCAGTCGACTAGAAAACCACAGGTTGGACATGCAATCAGCTGACGCTCGGTTCAAAGAAAAAGATGTGGAGTTGGCCAGGGCCCAGAAAAAACTGGAAGAGATGCAGACTCAGTTTCAAGAATCTCTCCATAAATGGAATGACGAGAAAGATGTAATCCGTGAAGCCACACAAAAGGAAGCCATGGATCTTGAAGATGTCAATCCTGAACATCAAAAGGAAATTTAAGATTGAGAGAACGCTTGGAAGGTCTGGAAACACGGAAACCCAACCTTTTGATTTGAAGGTGAGGATGTCAAGGAGATCACAGTTACACATCAGATGGGCCGTATTTAATGGAAAGCAATATCGCTGCCGCCTCAAGCTCAACCTTTGAAGATATAAATGTATGACATAGAATCTCGAACAGTTTAGAATTTTTTTCAAGCTTGATGTAACATTATTTCCTCCTATTTACTTCAGCTATTTCAAGCAATTCCCAGCGTACTTGGTGTGTTGAAACCTTACAGTAGTTACAGTTGCAGTATTTGCAAGAAAGGCTATGTAACCAAACGGTTGGTGGAGGTTCATCAAGCCGTATTTCACACGTCGGCCCTGATTAGGTTTACAAGTGTTCGTATTGTGGAATGACACGCAAATATCGAGAACATTTTCAGGCGTATTTTAATAGGTAATCATTTGTACCTTTGTATCTTTCTATTTGATTCCAAGTATCAAGAATTTAATTTGTTTTCAATTGGTTTTAGTGCTCAAATTACAAAATGCTTTGAAAAGCGACCAGCTGGCTTTAACTACAGGTTAATGGTGTGGGACGACTACAAAATAACTGCACATGAAACTGAGTAATTGATTTATTAACTGATTGTGGTATTGAGTTTATATCTGCTTTATGTGCAAGTCGTCTTCCGTTATGTAAATATGTGACGTTACAAAGTAACTTGACTTCGTTAGTTGAAAATTAAATACCAACTTAAAATACAGTCTTCTGCGCGTTTCCATTTCATTATTGTCGCATTTTGAAAAGTTGAGTAAACTCTGATGGTTTTGTCAAATGCATCCATCAATTTTAGTTCTAATATTTAGACCATTTATTGTTCATGCTGAAACCTTCGTTCTATAAACCTCATGATAAATCCAACCTAGTTTTTAATTGATCGTGACCATATTAACTAGCATAAAACGTTTTCAATAAGCATGCTTTGTAAAGGTGGATGAATTCAGCGAAAATTGTGACGCATGTCACATGATACTTCCATTTTTCCGTTTAACGGCCTTTCTTCCGTTTTGCCATTTCGTACTGTTCCAAAAAAAGGGGAGGAAACTGGACAAAGTGCGCATACTGAGTAACAACGCAGAATATGCAATTGTATTTTGCATATTAGAATGAGTGATAAAATGAATAGTCAAGGATTACTCTTAAGCGCCGTAATATCATCTATTTCGCAGTATGGATTAAGTTCATTAACTCTCAGTTTTCCATTGATATTAAATCTTAATTAAATGGTGAATGAAAACAAGACACTCTTACACTTCAACACAATATAAAGGAAATCACCTGACATCACATTTAGTATTCTAGATGGAAAACGGACATACGCCATCAGGTTAGTGAAAAATGTAATCAAGGAAGGTATGCATAATCCAAAGTAATGCTTTGAGTATGACGAAAGACTACAACTTGCAGCTTTAGCTACCCATTTCTTACTTGGAATGTTAACAACTTCACTGTACCTTTCTTGTAAGCACACCAAACCTCTTTTGTGAATCAAGTACCTGAATGCTGTGGTATTCTGTTTTGTTTACCTCCCATTTTTTCACTGTTTGTCAATAAAAAGTACATTCATTTGCTGTGCAGTTTAAAAGACAATTATTTTTTGTAATCAAGTTAATTGTGGATTTGTGAAGTTATCTTACAGGAGGTCAAGAATGGAATTAGTAGAGGAACAAATATTTCTTGCAAACGATCAAACCATACGCTTCAATTGGAGTATGGATTTAATAACTTTAACTTGCAAAACTCATTTCGAGTTAGTATTTAATGTTGTTTTTAATAATATGTTTCGTTTTACAGCTGCCAACAAATGCGGAAGTGTAATTTTGTATGACGTCAACGCCAATGGGTTTAAATCAACCTTGCAGCTACCATGTAATGGTCCAAAATCTTATCTTGGAATCCGTAGTGCTATGCAAAACGAATCGGCAGATGAAAAGCTGTAATGTCAAAACATTTGTTTAGTAAAAAAAACCTTAGCTAGAACTGATATGACCTTTATTCTTCTTTTAAATTCCAGGAGCATCGAATTTTTAACGCTTTATGTGCAATCAAAGAGGTCCCACAAAGTTTGCTTTGAGTTTAATGACAGCTTACTTAAAAAGCACTCGCATTTGATTCCAGCTCCAAAAATTATTGTGAAAGGAATTTTCAAGGGGGTTCCGTTCCGAGTTGCAGGTATACAGCTATCCACGAGTATTTCTGTTATCATCAAAGTAAACATCTGAAAAATATTTCTTTGCACTATCGTTTCAGCTACAACTTTAACAACCATGAAATCTGTGGAGGAATTTGAGGGGTCCAGTCAAATTGTTGAGATCCTTAACCAATACTGTGGTGAAAGCACTGGAAGCGTGACAATAACCTATTCCATTTTTCTGAAATGGGAAACTGCGCAAGTGAAATTTGGAATGCAGCGTTGCAATGCGGTCCAAAAACTTTTTGACAGCAAAGTTCTTGCGGACTGTGTTATTGTGGCAGCAGATCAAAAGCAAGTCAAGTGTCATCGATGCATTTTGGCTGCCAACAGTCCAGTTTTTCTCACCATGTTAACAAGTGGATTGGAGGAATCGCAGACTAACGTGATCAAGATGCCTGATGTTGCTGAGCTCATCGTTTTAGATTTGGTTTCATTTATGTACGACCAAAATATTTGGTCTGATGAGAAAAAGGAAGATGTGGCTTTTGAGCTACTTCGAGTGGCTCATCTGTACAGCATCTCAGCCCTCGAAGCTGTAATGCTGAAGTGTCTTCACCGAAAAGAGGAAGGCCAATTTAACATGAATATTGCCGTGAGTTTGTATTATTTCTCGAGGAATATCGAGGAATATCAATCACTTTCTAAGAAAATGATTGATGTAATGAGAAGGTAAGTTGTTAAATTTAGGAGAGCTCCGTTTTCTAAAATCGCATTTGTAATGGTCTTGAATTTACTTGTAGGAGACCAATAGAGTTTAACTCATCATCACCTTATCAGGAGCTGTTGCAAAAAGATCCTCAGGAGGCTGCAAAGTTGGCTTTAAAACTGTTGGAGCTGGGCTCAATGTGAATGATATAAATTTAACGGGAAATGCTCATAAAATAGTCAAAATTTGTGAGAAGTTAGGTGCTGCATGTAATTTAGTAATAATTATTGAAGTCACAGCAAGAAACATACGGTTTTAGGAGATTTTGGGGTTTCAAATCATTATGGAAAGTGAGAAAGGGTAATTACGGCTTGAAATGAATGTAAGGCATTTGTATACGTGAATAGCGTGCTTATGAATAATTTGATAAGAATTGAAGATTTGCGTGTAAATAAATAAAGGGGTTTTGAACTAAATGCAATAGGATAACATCTCCTGCTTGTCAATTTACTTTATAAGCTTTAAGGTGAAGACTTTGAAATTGTATCGCATAAGAAGCAATTTTGGAAATACCTATGCAAAAATTAAAACGATATGAGCAATCGTTTTGTAATCAAATGTTCAAAATGCATCGTAAAATAATCATCGCGTTTCTCATTTTTACTTAGTTCGAAATCGAAAGCAAGTTCCTATCCGTACTTCAATGTTGTTTCTCTCATAGTTGTTCTGGTCAAGCTCATTGCTCAGTTAAATGAATTCCTGGTTTTGCTCCGGAGTGTACGGTGTGTATCTTATCACGAAGTTTGTCAAATCCAGATAACAACTTCTCAAAAGTTTTCTGTCATGTGAGAATGTGACCTCGTGACAAAATTGCAGTTCCTTCTTTAATTATCCCAACATTTTCATTTTATTGTCGGTTGACAAAGATACAATTGAAGAATTTCAGTGAAATGCTTCGCCAAAAATATATCAACTTCCAACAGATTCATGATTATTGAAGTTTAATTAATGAAACTATTAACTGCTTTAAGTCTTTCACTAATTGAAATATTGATTTTCAAAAAGCAGCCACTTTGATTTAATTGTCTTGTTGTTTACGAAAAAGGTGCTAAATGCAACAAGCGAAGGACACTCTAGAATTGCTGGTGGAGCACTAATCTCAGAGCTGTATGTGCATTTAGCTCTATAAAGTGAACAATCATCCTTTTATTGTGATAATAATGTACATCTACTTAAAATCTAAAGTATTCCACTCAACACAAATAGTTAAAACTGTATTGATATGACATAAATCAATGTATTTACATGCACAATTTTTATATTTTTGTACATGCATTCAAATATAAAACACGCCACCACCACATCTTAAGCCCTTTTTCCATAACTAATGCATTAGCTTGTATTAAGTCAATATCAATTCTAAATCAATCATATAATCAATAATTGGAAAGGTGCAGCAACCTTTTTGTGGTGAACTGCCAACCGATTCCTCATGCATTGATGGAACCAAAAATCTCTTAAAAGGACAGGGTGAGCCTTCACATTAAAACCATGCTAAAACGGACATCAAAACGATTGAAAGGATACATTTAAAACTTCGACGATTTATTCATTTTAGGCAAATTTTCCAACAGTTTGAAATTACCGTAGTCAGTGTAATAAGCACTTTTGGTAAACGATGGGTTTTCCACACAAAAAGAAAGGTATAGTTATAGCTAAACTGAAATGTTTTCACGTGATATGACGAGATGAACTATTTCAAGCAAAAACGTAGCTGAATTGCATGTTGACATTCCGCTTTCCGAAGTGGAGTATTAGGCATCGTGGAAATCAACTAAACTTTGTTGGAGTTTGGAAATGCAAACAAGAGCACATTTTCTTAATTTTTTTAAAAATTTAACACATTGCTCAGGATGCCTATTATTGCAAGCGTTTAAAGCAGTTTTTGCCTTCCTCCTTTCTTACAAAATTCGTAAATTCTTTCAACTACAAAAACAACGGCTTAGAATAAATAAGCAGTTTATTCTGTTTGGACATTATTAGTTTGAAGAATATTACAAACACAATTTAGTTTGTTGTCATTTTATTTATTATTTAGTTACCAGTTTTCATTTATTTTCTGATTACGTACACTCAAGACAAACACGTTTATTCCAGATTTTCTGCATTAACTCATTTTGTATAATAAGAATAGAAATTCTATGGCGTGTTTCATCTCATTTCTATGTAGTAATAGAACAGAAACGTACAGCAACTAAACAGTTATGTCCGACTTTTCATGCATGAAGGGGAAATTATAATGTGCATTAGCGCCGAAAAGCAAACGAGACCGGGTAGAGGAATTTGCCTTTCTCTTCATGTCCAAAGTAATTTGCAGCTTTCATCGTCTTGTTTATTGTCTATTAATCATGAAGTTACGCCTTTCAAATGACTCATAGCTCAAGTACCGATTCTGTCACTGACTACGTCTTATACAATATTTCTTGCATATTGAAATTGTTGTTACAGTGTACTTTTTGTAAATAATAGGGAAAACAATTCAACGCAATCTTCATTATAATGTTTTGGTAGCATTTAGCAAGCAGCCGGTATTACCAATACTGTCCTACCTTATCAAAAAATGTGAAACCTTTTCAACCGATAACTAACTTTCAAAATTTTATCAGCCAACTCGCTTTCAGAGATTCTAACTTATGCAGGTTGTTGATGTTGAGATTTTCACACTTACAAATGCACTGGATAAGACTTCCCATTTTTCTTTCGCAGCATTCAGTGCTAGTTCCGATTCTTTCAAATTGAAATCCACTTCCTTGTTGTTTTCCTGTCGTGATTCCATCTCCAAATTTGCTTTTCAATCTAAGTCAGAGGCAAAAGTCCGGCCTGCAAGGTGCAGCGGTTAGTGCTTATGTAGGTCAGGCCCTAATTTATCACGGTTTCTGAGTTACTTTCACTCTCAACTTCGGTATAAATTTCAAATTTGTTTTGTTTGGGTGTAATAGGAACCCGAGGAGAATCAGGCTGGCACCTTATGTAAAGTAGTTGACGGTGCAGAATCTATTGTTTGCCTTAAGCCCACAACTTCTCTAAGAACTTGTGGGTTTCGGGTCCTCGCTGGCACAATGAGAACTGGTTCGGTACCTAAACGAAACCGAGCCACATCTTATTTTGTAATGTGTTTTGCATGTGGACAGGTAAATTTATTGTAATGTTAACCAAAAACTGTTTAGAGTGTAGCAAAAGATGCACACAAAATGTGTGGATGTCCTAAACTTTACAAACTGCTTCAGCCACGATAAAGGAAAGCTTTCCAATATCTTCATTTACAGCATTCACGCTGCCAAACTACATTAATACTACGTTACAGAATGGAATGTAAAGCTGCGTTGGTTTAAAAAGGGACAAACAAGGCAAATGGAATATGGAACACTGGAAATATTAAACGTACATGGTGTTTTTTGAAAAAGTACGTTTTTAGATTGTGATCCCCTGTCACTACATGGCCGACCTTTTATTTCCACTGAATATGACGCTCGTATCCACATGAGGTGTATACAAAATTTCCTACGATTATCTAAAGGGATAAGTTTCATTTCAGGTACCTACAACATTCTTATCATCAAAGCTAGGAACGAAAAGCTTCAGTTGTGCTCGATGTGCAAGCAGTCAGATTCCTTAAGTGAGTGAACACTTACTTCAGCTGCTCTCACAAAAGTTTATTCAGAAACTAAATTTATCTTCGAGAAACGAAAGAGTGTATCAATTAAATTGGTTTAAAGTTCGACTGGTAATTTACCAACGTTTGAAAAATGAGTGATAACAGTTCCCGAAAAAGGAGTCACCTGATTCGGCTCCAGATCCGATCTCATCGAAACAAATCAAACATGAATTAAAAGCTGAAATTAGATGATGAAAGTGACACGGAAACCGTGATTATACCTCGTGATCAAAAACCCAAAACTAAAGAAAATCTGGAGAAACTAAAAGCTGAAAATGCTCAACTTCGCACAAAACTGTATCACCTGGAAAATATTTGTGTTGCCTGGTAAAAATCTGGAAGTTGAAAACTCCTGAGAAGCTGACTTCCATCAGACTGAGATTGACAAGGTCAACTTGGAAAAGGAATCAAAAGAAAAGGACAAAAGAAGTGGATTTCAAGTTGAAAGAAATTGAACGACCACTGAAAGCTGCCGTGGAGAAAATGAAAGTCTCTCCAAAATGAAAGTTCAATTTGTGACATAACAACCTGCAAAAGCGTGAGTTGGAATCACTGAAAACAGAATTAGCTGATAACAATTTGAAGCTGGGTGAAAAAGCAAAATGTGTTCTGAATTGAGACTGCAATTGGAGAGTCGACTAGATAACCACAAATTACATGCAGTCAGCTGAAGCCCAATTCAAGAGAAAGAGGAGTTGGCCAAAACCCAGCAAAACTGGAAGAGATGCAGATTCAGTTTCAAGAATCTCTCCAAAAATGGGATGACGAGAAAGATGCAATCCGCGAACGCACACAAAAAGAAAATATGGAGCTTGTTGGTGTCAATCTTGAACATCAAAAGGAAATTTACCAGTTAAGAGAATGCTTGGAAGATCTGAAAGCAGGAAAAACCAACCTTTTGATTTTGAAGGTGAGAATATCAATGACGTCACAATTAAACCCGTGATGGAGGTCAGCTTAATGGTATCCAGTATCGCAAGTTCAACCGTTGATGATTTAAATGTAAGTTATGTTCACGAATAGTTTATAATTTTTTACAAGCTTGATGGTAATTTTTATCTCTTTTTTCACTTCAGGTGTCTCAATCACCGATTCCCAGCGCATTTGAGGTGTTGAAACCTGTCACTTGCAACATTTTGGCAAGAAATTCTATTTGACAAAGCAGTCACTGAAAAATCATCAAGCCTCATCCCACCTGTAAAGCCACAATTTTTGCTGTCGCAAAATTGGAGGATAGAGAAGAGGAGTTGGCCGAGGCCAGATTAAACTGGGAAGAAATAAAGATTCAGTTTCAAGAATCTGTCCAAAAATGGAATGAAGAGAAAGATGCAATCCCGCGAATACGGCGCACAAAAAGAAAATTTGGAGCTTGTTGGAGTCAATCTTCAGCATCAAAAAAGGAAATTTCACGAGTTGAGAGATCGCTTGAAAATCTGGAAACAAGGAAACCCAACCCTTTTGATTTTGAAGGTGAGGATGTCAAGGAGATCGTAGTTACACCACAGATGGACCTTTATTTTGCAGAAGCCAACATCGCTGCAGGATCAAATCAATGCAGAAAACTTGGATGTAAGTTAATTTTCAGAACGGGTGTGTTTTTTGACTAAATGTTTAATAAAAATACGTTCTTGTACTTTATTTCAGTTATCTGAAGCACCAGTTCATAGCACAACTAGAAATTACTAAACCCTTCAGTTGCGACATTTGTGAAAAATCCTATGCGAGCAAACAAAGTCTACGAAATCACCATCTGTCATCCACAACTCGGGTCCCGCTGAGGTTTACAAGTGTCCGTTTTGCGGAGCTAAACGAAAATATCGACATGATTTTCAAGCACATTTTATTTGGTAATGATTTGTGCCTAGTTTTTCTATTTATATTTGGTTTTTTGAGAATGTAATTTTTTTTTGAATGATTTTAGGGGTTCAAAACTGCAAAATGCCTGGCAAAGCGACCTGCCGACTTTAACTACAGCTTAATGGTGTTAGATGATTATAAAATAACTGTGGAAGAAACGGAATGACTAAGTAACTAAGAGTGATTGTTGAAGCATTTAATTATTTTGATATTGAGTTGATATGAGTTTAGTGTACAAGTTGTCTTCCATAATGTAGATATGTAAGGTAATATAAGAACTTGATTTTGTTAATTGAAGATTTAATATAAACTTAGAATACATTGTATAGGCTGCGTTTTGAATGAACTCATTTTTTTTGAAAAGTTGAGTAAACTCTGATAGTTTTGTAAATTGTATCCAACTGCTTACCTAATTTAATTTTTTTATACCACTTTTTGTTCATGTAAAAACATTGTCGTGTAAGCTTCATGAAAGATCGGCTTTATTAATCCGTCTCTGATCGTGATCATAATTAGAAGCAGATGTGGTTTGTTTATATATACATTTCTATACATTTATATCTATATGCGTGTGCACTATTATAGTGTTAACTTGGATTGCCTCGCATGTGAAAGGTTGGTAGGGATGAGCTTGTTTGGTTTTTGGGTTGCTTCAGCCTCATTAAAAAGCAATGAAGCGTACGTATCTCTTCTCGCAAATATATTTACACAGGCAGACGCAACTGATGTTTGTTGGATCATTTATTTCATGCTTCCCAATCTGTACACAACACACAATCACAAAACTAATAGCAGCTGAGTTGAGTCCACCACAAATTTTCAATTGTTTGTCAAGTGTTCTCTCAAACCTGTGATAAACTGTTTAAAGTGTTGCCTGTTAATTAATAATTAGAAATTTTATTGATTTTGAACTGTCAAAAGATGAACACTTCAAGATTAGAAATGGAAAAGAATAGTTTTCTCAAAACTGCAAACGGAGACCTCCTCCAACTCCGGATTTTTTCAACTAATTCGAGACCAAGTAAAAAGTGAAAATGAGGGAGAAAAGTGATGTAGGAACGGTGATTGGTGGCACGTGCTCCACTTCCAAAATCAGAGGAAACTTCTGAGAAACTGAAAGAAGAAGCAGTTCAACTCCGTGCCTATTTCTTTTTCAAAATCCCTTTCTCCACAGCTTGCTAACCACGTCATTGTACTTTTCTTCGGTCAGTTTCTTTCAGACTTAACCTGATCCCTCTCAGTCTGAATGGAAATCAGTTTCCGCTGAAGTTCATCAATCTCCTGAGTTTTGCTAGGAAGGACAAAATTTTCCGGGTGAAAAAGAATTTCACGGAGTTGAACTGCTTCTTCTTTCAGTTTCTCAGAAGTTTCCTCTGATTTTAGAAGTGGAGCTCGTGCCACCATCACAGTTCCTACATCACTTTTCTCCTCATTTTCACTTTTTACTTGGTCTCGAATAGTTGAAAAAAATCCGGAGTTGGAGGAGGTCTCCGTTTGCAGTTTTTGAGAAAACTATTCTTTTCCATTTCTAATCTTGAAGTGTTCATCTTCTGACAGTTCAAAATCAATAAAATTTCTAATTAATTAACAGGCAACACTTTAAATAGTTATCACAGGTTTGAGAGAACACTTGACAAACAATTGAAATATTTGTGGTGGACTCAACTCAGCTGCTATTAGTTTTGTGATTGTGTGTTGTGTACAGATTGGGAAGCATGAAATAAATGATCCCAACAACATCAGTTGCGTTCTGCCTGTGTAAATATATTTGCGAGAAGATACGTACGCTTCATTGCTTTTTAATGAGGTGAAGCAACCCAAAAACCAAACCAAGCTCATCCCTACCAAACCTTTCACATGCGAGCAATCCAAGTTAACACTATAATAGTGCACACGCATATAGATATAAATGTATAGATATGTATATATAAACAAACCACATCTGCTTCTAATTATGATCACGATCAGAGACGGACTAATAAAAGCCGATCTTTCATGAAGCTTACACGACAATGTTTTTACATAAACAAAAAGTGGTATAAAAAATTTAAATTAGGTAAGCAGTTGGATACAATTTACAAAACTATCAGAGTTTACTCAACTTTTCAAAAAAAATGAGTTCATTCAAAACGCAGCCTATACAATGTATTCTAAGTTGATATTAAATCTTCAATTAACAAAATCAAGTTCTTATATTACCTTACATATCTACATTATGGAAGACAACTGGTACACTTAACTCACATCAACTCAATATCAAAATAATTTAATGGTTTAACCATTCTTTCTCAGTTACATAGTCATTCCGTTTCTTCCACAGTTATTTTGTAATCGTCTAACACCATTAAGCTGTAGTTAAAGTCGGCAGGTTGCTTTGCCAGGCATTTTGCAGTTTGAACCCTAAAATCATTCAAAAACAAATTACATTCTCAACAACTCAAATATAAATAGAAAACTAGGCACAAATCATTACCAAATAAAATGTGCTTGAAAATCATGTCGATATTTTCGTTTAGTCCCGCAAAACGGACACTTGTAAACCTCAGCTGGACCCGAGTGGTGGATTACAGATTGGTGAGTTCGTAGATTTTGTTTGCTCGTATAGGATTTTTCACAAATGTCGCAACTGAAGGGTTTAGTAATTCCTAGTGTGCTGTGAACTGGTGCTTCAGATAACTGAAATAAAGTACAAAGACGTATTTTATTAACATTTAGTCAAAAAACACACCCGTTCTTAAAATTAACTTACACAATCCATCTGCAGCGATGTTGGCTTCTGCAATATAAAGGTCCATCTGTGGTGTAACTACGATCTCCTTGACATCCTCACCTTCAAAATCAAAGGGTTGGGTTTCCCTGTTTCCAGATTTTCCAAGCGTTCTCTCAACTCGTGAATTTCCTTTTGATGCTGAAGATTGACTCAACAAGCTCCAATTTTCTTTTTGTGCGCGTTCGCGATTGCATCTTTCTCTTCATTCCATTTTGGACAGATTCTTGAAACTGAATCTTTATTTCTTCCCTTAACTATCCAATTTTCAAATTGTGGCCCCAGTGATTGTCAGAAGGTTGGTGACAGGTTTCAACACTTCAAATCTGGGAATCGTGATTGAGACACCTTCATCAAGCTTGTAAAAAATTATAAACTATTCGTGAACATAACTTACATTTAAATCATCACAACTTGCGATACTGGAGCTGACCTCCATCACGGTTCAATTGTGACGTTGATATTCTCACCTTCAAAATCAAAACAGTTGGTTTTTCCTGCTTTCAGATCTTCAAGCATTCTCTTGGTAAATTTCCTTTTGATGTTCAAGATTGACACCAACAAGCTCCATATTTTCTTTTTGTTCGCGTTCGCGGATTGCATCTTTTTCGTCATTGCATTTTTGGAGAGATTCTTGAAACTGAATCTGCATCTCTCCAGTTTACAACTCCTCTTCTTTCTCTTGAATTGGCTTCAGCTGACTGCATGCCAACTTGTGGTTTGCAAGTCGACTCGCCAGTTCCAGTCTCAATTCAGAACACATTTTTGCTGTTTCCAGCTTCAAATTTTGTCAGCAATTCGTTTTCAGTGATTCCAACTCACACTTTTGCAGGTTGTTTATGTCACAATTTGAACTTTCATTTGGAGAGACTTTCATTTTTCTCCACGGCAGCTTTCAGTGCTCGTTCGTTTCTTTCAACTTGAAATCACTTCTTGTTTTTCTTTTCGTGATTCCTTCTCCAAGTTGACCTTGTCAATCTCAGTCTGATGGGAAGTCAGCTTCTCCAGGAGTTTATCAACTTCCAGATTTTTACCAGGCAACACAATATTTTCCAGGTGATACAGTTTTGTGCGAAGTTGAGCATTTTCAGCTTTTAGTTTCTCCAGATTTTCTTTAGTTTTGGGTTTGTGATCACGAGGTATTATCACGGTTTCCGAGTCACTTTCCTCATCAATTTCAGCTTTTAAGTCAAGTTTGATTTGTTTCGCTAAGATCGATCTGGAGGTGAATCAGGGTGACCCCTTTTTCGGGAACTGTTATCACTCATTTTTCAGATGTTAGTAAATTACCACAGTCGAACTTTAAACAAATTTTATTGCTACTCTTTCGTGTTCTCGAAGATAAATTTAGTTTCTGAATAAACTTTTGTGAGAGCAGCTGAAGTACGCGTTCACTCCTTAAGGAATCTGACTGCATGCACATCGAGCACAATGCTGAACAACCTTTTCGTCCCTAGCTTTGACGTTAAGAAATGTTTTAGCTACCTTAAGTGAAACTTATCCACCTTTAGGTACCGTAGGAATCTTGTATACAAATATGTGGATATGTGATACATCCACACATTGTTGTGTGCATCCTTTGCTACACTCAAAACCTTTTTTGGTTAAAATTACAAAAATTTTAGCTATCCACATACAATATAAGTAGATACAAAATCCATTACCAATATAGATGTGGCTGTTTGGTTTAGATATCCGAACCAGTTCCCATTGTCCCAACGGGGACCTGAAACACACCAGTTCTTACAGAAGTTTTGTGCATACAGCAAAGAATGGCACTGCACGTCAGTTACTCACAAGAAAGTTCCTAACAAAAAATATTTACTTTCGTTAGGCGCAATAGTTCATTTGAGTTATAGTTCGTGTGCAAGTGTCATAGGTAATTTTATAATACCTGCAAAATGAGTAGAAATGGTTCACGTAAAAGGTGCCAACCTGATTCTTCTCCGGGATCTATCCCATTTAAACAGAACAAACTTGAAAGTAATACAGTAAGTAAAGTTGAGAATGAAAGTAGCTCGGAAACAGTGATTATGCCTCAAGACCGGAAAACCTATGAATAAAAAGCTAAAGCTGAAAATGCTCAGCTTCACACAAAACATCATCACCCAAAACATATTGTTACTCCTAGAAAAAATTTGG
>LJIJ01004303.1:0-15267 GCA_001718145.1 Orchesella cincta
TATTTTAACGTCATTTCTCTGCGTTACCCTAACACGGTTTCATAGTGCATTAACTTGGGAAGTGAAAGCAACCATTTTCTCGGAGCAGTTCAGGATATTTTGGTTGGGGTTACGTACACGAGGCATAAAAGGAATATACAGTTTATGCTAGAAAAGATAGTCATTTGAGTGCTGGGGTGATGGGTTCTGCAAAGCTCTTACTTTTATCTGGAGTGGGACCTGCGTATGATCTTCAAGCAATGAATGTAAGAAATGCAAAAATTATACAACAAATAACAAAACTGAAAATATTGAAATTTTTTTTTCCATTTTTTAAAAGATTCCGGTAGTCGCGGACCTCCCTGTTGGACACAACCTTCAAGAGTAATTTCTTTTAGAGAAACCTGTCTTGTTATAGATGATACACTATTATTTTTTCTTTATTTAAAATATGTTGTTGTAAAAATTAAATGCTTATTTAATTTAGCCACACTTTTGCAATTATTGGGCCTTTTTTGAAATCCCCATCTTTGAATCCAAATCGGGACGTTACGCCAGGCAGCTGCATCCTTTCTTTTGAGTGGAACTGGAGCTATAGGTAAACTTTCTGGCAAAAATATACACAATTTTCATTTATTTACTGATAAAATTGTACTTTCTTAAATTTTAGCTGCTCCAGCAGGCCTTGCTGGAACTGCCTTCTTCAAAAGCCCAGTTGCCAAACCCGCTTATCCAGACCTCCAAGTGGTTCAATTCTCAGTAGCCATGTATCCCGAATTGCCGCGGGATTTGAATAAACTTTTTGGCATCCGAGAATCCTACTTAGATTCCTGGTTTAATCCATACCATTTGCAGAATACAGATGCTCGCTTCCTCATTCAATGGCTGGGTCGACCAAAATCAGTAGGACAGCTGAGATTAGCGAGCACAAACCGGAAGATAACCCATCATGATCCCAATATCTCAAACATCCTGATGATGTTGAAGCCCTTCTCCACGGTTTCAAGCTAATCGTCGACCTCTTCGAAAACACGAGGTCTCTCAATACCCCAATTTTTCCTAAACCCGCACCAGGCTGCGAAAACCTGCCATTTAAGAGTGATTCCTATTACCGGTGCGTAATTAGACAGATGTCGGGCTCGTTGTATCACCATGTGGGAACTTCTGCGTTGGGAAAAGTTGTTGATAATAATTTGAGGGTGAAGGGAATCGATGGGTTGAGAGTTTGACGCTTCTGTCATGCCAAAACTCCCAATGGGAATACACAAGCTGCAACTTTCATGATAGCTGAGAAAGGAGTCGACTTAATTCTTTACGGTGATAAAAGTTGGGATGGTGGGGTAAAAAATCAGTTTTACGAGCAAGGTAGATACAACCAGGTGGATCTAGATGGGTTCTATAAAATTTGAAAGATGTGAGAAATAGAGGTTTCAATAGTACAATGAAATATACAGTGCGCTGGATACACCAAAGCTCGTAATTACACGAATAGACCTTCATCTTCCACCTCAATCATCCACCGCCACCTGAGGGAACCCGTGCAGTATTATTCATCCGAAGTTCCACAAAATGATTTTGATTCCAAGTGAAGAAATGAGTGTGGCAAACTACAAGCATTCTGACTACTACCAATCACATCAAAGTCCATTTTACTGGTATTGATTTGTGTAGTAGAAAAATCTGTCTTATCTTCTTCATTTCTCAACCCAATGCGTACATGTACACTTAGAAAATCAAGTTGTTTAAGTCATGCGTGGTTGCGCTCGCATCTTAATCATCAGGATAGAGCTCAAGGTTTTATATGATATAATACAAATGTATATAAAATTTATACGTGAAACGTAATCTAGTCAAATATAACCATATCGATGCTACATGAAATAAAGGAGAATTGTTATCGATGAAGGCTGGAATGAAATATATTTTATTACTTTAACCAGCTTTGCAATGGGAAATTTAGCTTACATTCCTTCGACTATAATGATTATACAACAATTGTTGGTAATTTTGGGTATTTTTCATAGAAATCATCATCAGGTCAAATAGTCAAGCATTTTTAAGCAACAAAAGTAAAATAACGGCTTGAGTAGCACAAAATCCTATAAATAAAGAATTTGTGAAATATGAATTTAAAATCATTTAGGTTTATACAAATAAGTTTCGTAGTGTTACCGGGGTAAGGGTAAACGTGGTTTTCCAAAGCTGACCTCGTCCATATAGATGCAGGTTTGATTATGTTTGGTTAGGTTAAGCAAAATTCAACTCAGGACATCACGCTTCCACCATACTGATACGGGTTTTTTGAATTGTACAACAATATTTAGTAACCCTCAATTTCTTCCGATGTAGCAAAATATTTCCCCAAAATATAATTTGAATAGCTCCCAAAAATATATAACACTTTATACAGATGCCCATAAGAGTATGACCCATTCCAGGAACTGCCGTACAAATAACATAAATAATCAACGGCGTTGAAGTCCGCACCATGAGATTGCAGTAGCTGCAAGGTCTCGTTCTCCAAGACCAATCTCAGAACCACTTCGTGTAAAACTATAACACCACGATTATCCTTGCTTGTGAATGAGTTCGTCTTGGGAAATTGACACCAGATACTCAACCTCAACTTTCTCTGGAAACACTGCTGGGCTTTCTGAAACAGGAAGGTGGAGAAATGTTCTTCCTTGATTGCATTTGACATTGGGACCAGTACCAGGAAGTTAATTATAGAATCATTCGGATAAAAACTGGTTCCGTTTCATACTTATTTCGGTAATGATGAACGTAGGTTAAATTACTAATAATAAAGTTTTGGCATTTCAATGTGAATTTATAATAAATAAACACTACGACTGCAAACACACAAGTTTTACAATTTCCACACACAAAAGTTATTGTGAAACCAAAACTAGCTACAAAAACAACATTCAATGTGGATGCATCGAAATTTTCGGAAAGTCACATTATATTTAAGAATTTGATGCATCTTCAGTGGTTTGGTTAATCATAACACGTTCCTTAGAAACTTGTTCAAATGGCATTTAAAACTGTATTATACATATATGATAATCAAACAAATACCTTATAAAAGCATAAAATGAGCTTATTAAGTGAAGTTTGAGGAATGCCCCACTTAAAATAAGTCCAATTGTAAGTGATTTCATTTTGGAGAGCTCGTCAATTTTCCTTTTATGATGAATGGCATGTTTTGTTTGTCGACATTACACTACAGTCTGATGATGGCTGTTTTTGCCATTCTCAAATGCATAGTTTTGTTAATGATGACGTAGTAGTTTTCTGAAAGAACCGTATTTTTGAGAAGCATGTTCATACCTAGATATCATGCGAGTTATGAGTTAATCTCAAAGTCAAAACAGAAACATTCAGTGAGCAAAAAAAATTGCAAACGCTTTGTTAAATACTGTCCGAAATGTTTTAAAAGTTTTTTTTATGCAAAAGCACAAACTGAAATGGATTGAATAATCACATAACGTTACATAATGCACAGACGCTTTGTAACAGAAACTGTAAGAACAAATAATGTTTTCTAATTTAGATAAATGTGGTTCTGGCAACGAATACAGTGTTATGTTTCAAAAGGGCACGTAAATTAAATTGTTAAAAATAAATGTTGTTGGCCATAAATTTTGATACAATTGTATTGAAGTTAGGTGAACTGTTTTTAGCTTGTTTTTTTTACAATCAAATTAACGAGTATAAAACGAAGAAAACATTTACTTTAGAGGTACTCTCCTGTTTAATTATTAATGCACATTGAAAGATTGAACTTTGTAAAAAATCTCATTCTATTAATAAGTGTTCAGTAAGATAAATATGACACGGAATCCGTTTTAATTCGAATGATTCTATAATTAACTTCCTGTGGGTTAATCAATCCATTCGCAACTCTATTCCACCTATTCGTGGAGAGAAGTAAATATCCCATACCATCAAATCCCAAACTATCAGGGAACTCCACCCGATGTGCCATCAGATTCGAGTTTGTAGGGAGACATTCGTAAGATTCGATTTGATTCGTAGGAGTTGTACATGAATGTACCAGCTGCCTGCCGTATTCGGATGGAATGGTGTTCAAGTACGCATTACTGGTCGAATTTTTACTGGAAAGGCATATTCGTTACGCATTCGTTAGGAGTTCCGAAAATGTAAAATTTCTGCCAAAAGTCTTGGATAAAGTTGACTTTCCATTTTCATTCATTACACATGCGTAAAAACATGTTTAATGTTTATGTTCATAAAGCATATCACCAACCACATCATAAACCAGTACCATAACTCAGGTCTCTGCCGGTGACTTCAAAAGTGCTTGCATGCGGCATGGTAACCCGCTGAGATAGTGATCTTGAGAAAATCTCGTTTGGTTTTGTACTAGTCATTACTTTTAAAGATCCATACAGATCTTTTGCATTTGTGCATATCGTTGTTTTATGGACGAAACAATAAAGAGTAAGGAATTTTGAAAAAATCTGCCACTATAAATATAGTTAAAAGTCTTTATTGCTGTTGAAAATAAAGCTCTAAAGGTTCACTATTGATAAATTCCGAGTTATTTTTGCAGTAAATTTTTAATAGTGCAATATCTAAAATGTCAAGAATGAATGAGTAGTTTTCTATGCGGTAGTGGAGTTTCCCAATGATGATATTGCAACTGCAGTGATTTCATCAACTTGGTTGACCAAGAACGACAAGTTTTGTTTTTGGCCCAGCGGTCCTAATTGTAACTTCTCAAAACTCGCAAAAGAACACAGTGTTGTGAAACCAAAATGGCAATGCTACCGTGCAAAGTTCTAAAAACAACAGGTAATTCGCCATTCGTATTGTTTATATATTATTGATTATTAATTTTGACTTAAATTGAATAAAGAGGCTACAAATTATTATTTTTTTTAAAACAGCCACATTTGCAATTGCCGGCAGCAGCATGTGTTAGATCGAAAAACAGATTCTGCATCGACACAACAGCTACCGAAACCGATGGAGAAGTAATTCGAAGACGAAAAAGCAAGAAAACGACTAGTTCACATCGTGTAAAACACCAACGCACAAGCGTTAGCACCTTAGTGAAAAGTGATAATAGTAGCTCTTCTGGTCAATCCTCAGTCTCAGAAATTAATACAACCGATTGTCAACAGCTGGACTCCTCCAAAATCCAGCTAACTCGCTTCCTGCTTACGCGACTGAGTGTAAGTATTCAGGTTTTTAACCGCTAGTTTTAAAACATACTATATATAAATCAAATTGCAATTTATTTTCTTTATGTTTACAGGTACTAGCAAAATTCTCCACCAGCAACGGCACACATTACACTGTTCTCAGTTCACTCGCCACTCTTCCAACAATTCTAATACGCCACCACATCAACGCCAATGATAATTGACTATTCAGGTAAAAACTATAAATCCTGATGAAATTTCATTTGTAGGTGGTGCGTTGGTAACGATTCGAGTTGATAAATCGTTATTATTTGTAGATTCAGACAGTTTTCGATCTCCATCCACTACCCGTGTGTTTGTGCAGTCATCAAAGAGTCAGGTTCATCTCCTCATTACCGTCTACTCCTAATTCATGCAAATCACGATTAGCAATCAGTTCCAGTACAATCAAGTCAAAGTTTTTGAGAAAGTAATAGTAGAATACCTTGTCAAGATTTTAGCCAATGATCCATTTGATAGTACACTTCTTGGAATATTTTACGTTGACAATGCTTCACCTAGATTAACTATGAACCTAATGTAGATGATTTAATTTGTAAGTTTGTGCGCTTTGCCATTTAACAAGTCATTCATATGTATACCATTGTTACATACTGTGTAAAAATCTGAATAAACTTTTGTTGTGTAAAAATTGTCTGTTTATTCTCTTGGAACACAAACAATCATTAACTATACAATGCACTGAATGCCTCAAAATTCGTATCCAATAATATGTAAATGAGAGTTGGATTGACTTCGTATTGGTTTCGGATCGAAAGTGGCACGTGGTTGCCTACCGGTTGCCTACCTGGTTGCCTACCTGGTTGCCTACCTGGTTTGCTACCGTTGCCTACCTGGTTGCCTACCAAAAAAAATTTTTTTAGGCAGAAAAACGTGTGAATGGGTTCCAGGGTTATTCCAAAACCGTTATTTTATTAAAATACCATATCAAACACGAGAAAATAGTAAAAATTCAAAATATTTGGCTGAATCTGTCATTAAAACAAGTCATCTATTTAGTTAAATTTAATTGACTGTTAGAATCGAAAAGTAAAACTTCAGATATGCGTCTTAAAATTTTATACACTTCATTGAACGAACGAACATCTAATGACATAGTCAATACTCATAGCTCAGAAAAGTTTTCCCAGGGAATTTTGCTCCGGTTTCTCAGCTCTGACTCCAATGAACACTCCATAATCGCGTTCTCCGCCTGTGTCACAGTCCAGTTTAAAAGCTGCTTAGAATCTTCTATGAAAATGAGAAGAATACTACCTACGCCACACAACAGCTCATCTGAGCATTTAAAAAAGATTATTGCATTCGGATTGTGACTTGTAAATATAACTACATGAGAAAGTCATATCGTTGATAGAGTGTTGAGCGCGAAAAATTTCATTAAAAAATTCTCCTTTACACATACCATGATATGGTATTTTAATTACACATGATATGGTATTTTAATAAAATAACTGTTTTGGAATAACCCTAAAACCTATGCACACGTTTTTCTGCTAAAAAAATAATTTTTTGGTAGGCAACTAGTAGCAACCGTAGCAACCGGTAGGCAACCAGGTAGGCAAACCGGTAGGCAACCAGGTAGGCAACCGGTAGGCAACCAGGTAGGCAACTGTTAGGCAACCCAGATGCTAGTAGGCAACAGGTAGGCAACCATGATGTCGGCTGCAACCGGTACTTGACTCTGACGGCGGACTTTCTTTTCAAACTGACTTGTGCATAAAACTGTAACAGACTGATTAGGTTTGCTTTAATATTACGCACACGTAAATCTTCGCCTTGAAATTTGTTCATTAAATTAAATTTTCAGTTCCAGACATCATCAAACTTAAAATCAAACAAGCAATCTCAAAGTTCCACTGGATGTGTAATTATTCTGGTTAACCATCGTTTCCCGTTTCCCTCGTAGTTTTGAGTCTTATCATGAATTCACTGCATACAAAAGTATGAGCTAAATTTTTATCTTTCTTGTCGTACTATATGTCATTTGAACACACAAAATCCCCGAATCTCAGGCTAACAAAAATAAGTATGCTCAACATTTACTCCAAGAAGTGAAGTCCCTAATTCTTAAACCTTATGTACCCAAGTGCCCCTAGTTGAAGCTATACTGTATTCTAAAATGTCGGGACGAAAGCAAAATTTCTCTGAAACTAATAATGTTAGCAGGCTAATTCTTTTGCATGTTGTAGCGAATACTCGAATCCCACGGCTTTTCAAAATCAGCTTTCTATATTCACAGATATAGAAAACGCGACCACTTTCCTGACTCCTAGATGGTGACCCACGGCCCCACTCAACTTTGAACCACGTTTTCTCCAAGCAAGTGTAAGATATTCAAATTCTGACAACGGATCTAGAATCTACGACTCAAACTACATATAGCTTATTAAATATAGTAACTTGAAATGGTTTATTAACACATTATAGAATGGGCTGCCCCAATGACTTTGTTGCCGAATTGGCATATACTAGAAATACAGTTCGTAAAGCTGTATGTAACCTAACCTTTGTAAGATACAAAGGACGTCATGTTACAACCGCTAACGATAGAAAGCGAGCTTTGAGCTTACAATACCCACAGCATTACTGGAGACAAATGAGGCAACTGTTGGAGTAGTCATTATTAACGATTACAAATCCTTCCTCTGTAATAATATGACCAAAATTGACGCAACTTTTCATACATCATTATATTGTGGTCATTAATATCGAATAACTTAGAATTTATTTGTAGCATGCTCTCAATCGAGTCTTATCCAGACAAAAACGAAACACCATTTGGAATTTATCCTATTGGTAAATCGGTCGACTAATTAATATATTGTACTCTTCTATGATTGGTGATGTAATTGGAATGCGGTCATATTCATCCGCATGCCAAGCTCTTTGTTATGCACCTACGTTTAGCTCGTACGATCATGATGATGACTAACAAGCAGAGAGAGCTCAGCTAGCAAACTCGCGTCACCTAAATTATGCTCTCTCCAGATTTGGCCTTAACTTCGATATTAAATATATTCCCAATTGGCTCCTACAAAAACTATTTTGTTTATTCTCCGTTATTATCATAAACAACATATACTTCAATTTCATCACTGCTATTATAGCCTATATATTGTAAAAGGGTTGGATTTACACCTTTTTTCTTACCTTTTTTCCTGTACCAGAGTTAACAACCATCTCCCTTTTTTATTTGTATTTGACAATTTAAAACACTTTGGCATGAACTGGTTTTTATATTACCCACTCCGGTCTAATACCTCCAATTACCGAAGGCAATAAAGACACTGATTAATGAAATTCTCCAGAACAGACTTTACTTTACATGCCAAAGACGTAGCACACAATCTCCAATACCCACCTATCCCATACAAAATTAACTGTAACTGAATTGGCAGCCACTTCTTTGAGCGTCAGCGAATTGCTCCACTTTGCGAACTGTTATTAGAGTAAAACCTAATTAATTTCTATAGGCAGGCGACATAAACAACGATTTTCACAAGAAAGCAACGTTGTTCCACATGTTGCTGTCGGCTTTACATTTAATCTAAATTTCATGTTGCAAATTCAGATTGAACTACATAGCACCAGTCTTCATATTGATCATCTTGGTAAAGATCAATTCTTGCGCATGGAATAGCATGCATAACTGAGCTATGTTCCAGCTTATCATATAAGACATAAAAACCAGGTAATCAAGCAATAAGAATTCTAGTAAGCTTCATGAAATTCATTTCAGAATAAGAAAAGCGACAAAATTTGGTTCCCGTTAATTTCTCTCTTTGCTTTTAAATTGGTAGAAATGGATTCTGGTTCTTTTGTTACTTCCAATGAAATTCTCATCTTCTCGACTTCGTGTATCAGAAAATTTTCTTGGCTTTCGCAAGAATAGCATTCTATAAATTAAGTGATCCTTCTCCAAAGTGTCCAACTTTTAGTTGTATTATAAAAAGACATGACTTGTAGACGTTTTCGCTTATAATCAGTGGGCACTTCAATATTTGTCACCTATCAAATATATCGTTACCGGCAGGTTTCGCCCCCCAATGGCGTTTGCCCGGCGAAGGTACTTTTACAACCCAGCCTTTCCCCCCGATGAACGTTCCACCAAGAAACTTTACCCGCCGAACCTTTTTCCCTCCACACCATTTCACACCCCAACAGTAATTACTTCCGCCAAGATACCTCGCTTCCCCAAGAATTTTTAATACTCCAATTGAATTTAACTTCTGGCAAAAAATGCCACAATTCATCTGCAAAGAGCTTTCTAAATCTGGTGTTTTCTGGATTCTTGATTCCTTTGACGAAGAATGTGCTAATATATGCAAAAAAGGACTCACATCCGATTAAGAAAAATTCATGAGATCAGCTACGCCACGACATATACATAAAACAATGGCATGTATGAACACTAAAATGATAAAAACATTAAGATTGATTATGGGAGACCAAAGCTGAGTAACATATTTTCCGCGTAAAAATCGAAGTGGCGGCGGAATCGTAGTTCGGGAAAAACAAAACAATGGCGATCCTAAATTCGACATGAGGAACGCAGTATGTTTACAAAAAATAATTTGAATTCTTGAAAAGTCGAAAATGTTTAACTTCCTAAATTTAAAAGCGGCCCAGACATTGCGCTACTTATTTAAAATGAAGATACTACGTTATTAATTTTAACAGAGGCAAAAAATAAGCAAATTTCTTTTATGGATGTACGCCAACGAGAATAAAAGCTTTATCTGTGTGTTGGCCGTTTAAATTTGTACACTGTTTGGCAATGGACAAAGGGCATTTAAGGGCACACAAGGAGAAAAGGAGTATCGTTTTGGTGTTGGCGAGCCGCTATATAATTAGCGTTCCTCGTGATTCCCGTGTGTAAAATTATCCTGGAATGAAATATCCTAGCTTTGGCCCCTTGAACAATACGCAGGGGTTGGTATGCATCTGCTACTTTTGGAGAACAGCCGGAGGGGAAAAAAAAGAACCAAAACCCACAACATACCAAAATGTATAGGGCCAATTGAAAAAACCCGAACTCCGTTTGCAGAAGGTGTGGAGGAGCTTTACTGTAGAACTGGTTTTGTTTGACAGGGGTATAATTTGTACCCCCGAAATTAGGAAGTCATTTATCTTCTAAATGTTTATCAGAGCTTGGGTTTAACATGCGTGTTGGATAAATGATATCATTTCGCTGAAAATGGAATTGCGGGAGGGTACGACAAGCAATTTCGTTTTCCCTTTTGCACGTTCATGAGGGATTGGAACTGCATGACGCACTTAGAAAAGCAGTAGACGAGCTAAATAGGTGGACGGATAGACGATTGAGACAGGATTATTCTTGAAATGTATGGGGATATATGAGGAGGCTCAAAAGCTCGTAGATGTTGTCTATGGTCTTAACAGTGGGGATGTTCATTGGTATTGGGGTAACCAAAAGATATCACAAGAACATGGTGTATGACTGTGTGATTGAGTTGGAGTAAGAATTTTCTGTAAAGAAAGTCAAGTTAAATTGTTGTACTTCTGTTCTTCTGTACCGTGAGTTTATTAAAAAATACAGTTGTAAATCATTAAAGGAACTCCACATGCAAGTATATGAACGGTAGCAGGTAATTTTTCTTACCATGTTCAATTTGTCATCCGAACCATATTATGCATCTCATACAATTTTCACGATAGGAGAGCTGGCTTACACACAAAATTTGTCAGCGAATAATGTGAAGTTAAATCATGCATCATTCCGAATGAGATAAATATTCCTGACATTGATTTCAGACCATGCTATGCAACGAAAAATTAAACAGCTAATTGGCGTTGTAGTCCGTATCAGATAATATAATTATTCGTATTAAAGAATTTGTAATTCGCGTTGCTCGGTAAAATAAAATTGTTGATATTCATTTTCATTACATAAATATCTAAATTACCAAATGAGCAAATACTCACCAAGGTTTATGGTTCATGTCTAAAAAATACAATTTTCTTGGGTTTCAAACTTTCCAGTAGAAAACATTTTCTTTGATTTACAGACCAAAACATTATTCTAAAAACATGCAAATTCGGGGACATATGTTGTCAATATTCGTTTTACTTACGTATCATACAACAAAAACGATGTCTTTAATTCGGTTTCATAGCACATGTCTTGTTCTGACATTGAATATTTGGGATAAATAAGGAAAGATTCTGTTTTTGCCTTTTCATGCTTGAGAAATGTTGGAAAGTTTATTTAGTGTACACGGCTGAATAACTTTCTCCATGTTGATTTAAGAAAAAAAAGTCATTACTTTTACTTTTGTTTATGGCACGACAAAGGCTCATTCGTTTCTTGTAAGAAAGCTTATCGCGACTATATTTCAATAAAGAAATAGTGTGCCTTTTAGCTTATCTGATTGTGAAAAACCACTTGATCGTCAGTGGATTTATTACACGCGCAGCAAACAAAACATGCCAAATCGTCGTTATTATTACCATGAATGCTCAAATCTATTTTAACCATCACTCAAGGATGTTGCAACTAGATAAAATGAATGAAACATCACAGTTGACTCTCACTTCCTCTTTTATCTTTTCTGAAGTAGTTTTGGACTTCTGTACCCATCAATTTTCATCATGTTGAGGGAAAATATGAGGTTTTTCGTGAAAATTATGAACTCAGTTATATCCTCAAAATTAGTTAAAATCTGTTGGAAGCCTAATTCCGAACGTTTACAGATGCTGGAGTCAAACCAACAAAAACGAGTCGCAAGAAACTTTGCTTTTCACTCATATTATCGTTCATTGTGGTGATAAAATATTTTTAATTTTGCAGTCACTCTTAATGGAAGCATGGCAACCAAGGCAATTGTTGGAATTTGCAGTTCTGGTCTCGTCGTTCTACAAGCTATACTGTACTCTTGCAGAACGGTGGAATCGGATTTGATTTCACCATAAATGGACTTCTCAACTTTGACAGGACGTACAAAAGAGGTTTGTAGACACTAGTAAAATATTTTAGGTAACGCAATTATCGGTTTCAAATATTTCAGGAAACTGGCCACACAATGGGAATCCCAAACCTACAATCGAAATCCTGAATCTCTACATTGCTCGCCTGATTTACATATCAACAATTGTTGTACCACTGGTCATGTTCTACGGAGTTCATTTGCTGGACCCTTGCAATCCTTCCCTAATCGGGTTTTGGCTTCTCGAGGAGTGCAATGCTGGTGGAACCTAAAAATAATTTCAACTGGAATGGTTTACGACTTGTTTGGAATTTCGTGATCAAATTTCTGGCATTGTTTGAGAGCTATTACACTTGGCGCATTCAAACAAGCGTTCTTGTGATGTATATAAGCGGAATTCTGATTTTGTGCACTCAATCGCTTGGTGCTTCCTCGAGATATTTCGGAGGCGTTCAAAGTTTCCCGTTTCGTGTACCGGAATGCCCAGATATATCGCACCATGCAGGTACTGTCATCACATCTAAATGGAATATCACAGACACTACTCTTCTCGTTGATTATTTGGATCATTTTGATTTCTGGATCGACCTTGGTTGCGATTCTGAAACTTGACTGGAACTCCAGCAACAGCATTCCCCTGTTGTTTATGTTTTGTGGACTTCTCATCAATGCTGTGAGCTTCTTGATAATTGTATTGGGAGGTTTGGCTGGGATATACATTAAGTCAAAAGCGGTTCTTCATGAAACTAAACGAGATGCTTATCTCGGGCAGTATCGTGGAAGGTTTCAGAAGAAGTGGTTGGAAAAGTATTACAAGTCTTGTAGGCCCATTAAGGTCAACCTTGGGTTTAATTTGTTTGTAGACTCTTCAACTCCTATGATTTGCATTGATTATATGATTGGCCTTGCTGTTCAAATAATGCTTATTTTTGGATAAAGGAACAAGACACGTATTGTAATAGAAAGTATTAGCTTGTCAAGAGCAGACAAAAGTATTTATTTTAAGGTAAGCAAATCATGGTAATTCGATGTTTGTAGAAAATATTATATTAAAAATGTTTTCAAAAAATGTATGCGGAAAGAGCACTTAGGGATACTTGCAGGAATTTCCGTCTTTATAGAAATTGTTTTAAATAACATATGTGTAGCATGGAATGTAAATAATTTACTTAGTTCATGTAGAAATTGGTAGTAAATGATAAGGCAATCGTAGATATTTGTATTAAATGATAGAAATGCGTAGAAAGTTTGTTGTAAATCGCTAATACAATCGTAGAATGTGTAGTTAACGAATAGGCACGTATAAATATGTAGTAAGTGATAAGACAATGGTAGAAATGTGTAGTAAATGATAATACAATCGTAAAAAATTGGAGTAAATGATAATACAATCGTGGAAATTTGTAGTAAACGATAAGGCAATCGTATAAATATGTAGTAAATGATAATACAATCGTAGAAATGTGTAGTTAACGTTAAGGCAATCGTATAAATATGTAGTAAATGAAAACACAATCGTAGAAATGTGTAGTAAATGATAATACAATCGTAAAAAATTGGAGTAAATGATAATACAATCGTATAAGTTTGTAGTAAACGATAGGGCAATCGTAGAAATATGTAGTAAATGATAAGGGAATCGTAGAAATGTGTAGTAAATGATAACCGTCACTAACCAAATTACAAGTGTGGGATTCCATTACAAAGCAGTTAACGTAAACGAATCAATTATGGACTCAAAAAATAAAGTGAAAATATATTGGCTTATTTGTTCCGTATTCTAGCATACTCTTACGTATTTTATTTGTATTTTGTTGGTTTATGCGGGTGTATTCGTTTTATGTATGTACTTGGTTGTATACCCTAGTTTTTTTCCCTTTCTTGTTCATTCGCTCACTCTGACCTCGTGGGGAAGCACGTTTTGTTTCTTTTGTTCTTGGTGTACAAGAAAATACTGTTAATTGTTGAAGATTAAATTCATTGTTGGAATTATAGTAGAAAATAACATTCCGAGTTGATCTGTTTATTTTCATACGAGTTCGTAGTGTGATTTCGAACATTATTACTTGCTTTTCTGTCCTGAAATTCATTTCATGGATTTGAAACTCTTTACTGAATACTGCAGCAAGAAGCAATTTTATTGACAAACGATCTCAGATAAGCCGGAACATGTTTATCTAGTTTGATAAATAATTTGATGTAAGATAGCCATATATGTAAGCAAACATATATGCTTATCTTGATTGTTTTGAAAATGAAATAAAAAGGAGTTAAATAAAACACGTTCGCTAAACATCCCATCTAACCTTAATTTTTTCTTACCTTCATATACATATTTTTTAAATCTTTTGATGCGCCCCAGAACGTAATTTAATTTATTTAAAAACGGAAATGAAAATTTTCTTACGTGATGTTCCATTTCGATCAGAAAATATGCAAAATCACGCAAAAAACTCAAGCCCTTGTGTTAACCCTTACACACGGGTAAAACGATCATTTCACTTTACATTAAAATTTTCGGCTTCAGTTCTTTAGGCAGTTCGAAAAAGAATTATACAAACTTTCTACAAAATCCCTTAATTCGTAAAGTAGTAATACTGCTGGATTTCCAATCAAGTTTTAAAACGGTCGCAATCACTAAACTCATTGAAACTTTATAATTGCATTCGGTGATCACATATGTAAGATCACATAAGTAGGTACGCGTATTCACTTTGCAAAATAAAACCCAAGTGAAACAGTCCGAATGATAGTCGTTTGTGTACTCGGAAATTTTCTTCGTGAATGCTTGCTGCCGCAATACGTGTTTTTGAACGGTAATTGAAACCGATATTTTCTCCGATAAACTGGAACATGATCCACTCTGCTCAACTCAAAACATGATATGAAATATGATAAATACCAGTGAGAAAAGTAGTATGGGTTTCTGGATTCAGTCAACATGCAAAGCGCTTCTACAAGCAATGTCAAAGCAAGCTGACAACGTGTACATTCACTTGTTAAATTTTGTTTAATTTTGAATGCGTTTAGCCTGCAATTTAAATTTGGCTTTCCTAGAAAAAGGTATGTTCTAGTAAAAGGTTTCTGCGCGCACCTTGGGGAAATGG